>APFE030393825.1:44230-143796 GCA_000404065.3 Pinus taeda
AAATTTCTTATTTGACAAATAAAGACCAAGAAGGGTCTTTTACAATATGACATGGACAAGGGCTCTTGACATAAACCCTAGAAGCCTTCAATTGAGGATTTGACCTAACAACAATTGACCCTGACATGAAACCCATGCTTTAATAAGTCAATTTCCTTAATAATAAAATTTATTTTTCTTTCTTTTGATAAATATAATACATCATGACTCAAGTGCAATTATGAAGATTGACACTTGTTACACTCTTCAACACTCCCTCTTCACTGTGGAGGTATTGATAATTACATATATATAGAGGTACATGGAATATCTCAAAATGAACTATGAAGAGTTCTAGCACACTCAGTGTTGCGGACTAGATACCAGACCAGGGTATTCTATCCAGGTGGGACTAATATGGACTCAAGATTTCAACCATTCTAGGTGCCATCAGGCTTACTAGCTAAGCATCAACCCAGGGATCTAGGTGTGTATCCAAGGTCGAATCTCCATGACCAATTCAACCCTCCCTCTTTGGGATTTGGACATCAACACATAGGTCAGCCAGATGTCCTCCCAAGCATCCCCTATTAAATGCTTCAACTCTCTCTTATCAAGCTAGATATATCCATTTTCCAAGCATGCATCTAGAATGTCCAACCTTTTTATGGAGAGATTTATTTGTACAAACACAAACCCAAATCAATAATAATATTTCAAATATACATACAAGAAAATACAATCCTTCAGGGTCGTCAATCGTTCTAATGCTACTTTCATCATCAAGTTATATACAATTTGTCGGAAGCTTTCTTCTTCTTTCATTTCTTCATCAACACAAAATACATCTTCAGATATTTCTCAAGTATTTTTCTTGCAACTTCGTGAACATTTATTTATATTACTTTTTCTTACTTCAAAGTATTCGTTGTCATAATATACCCTCCCTCTTAACTGGGGAGATACACCCTTTCTTCTATCCAAGCTCCATCTTAACTTAGGGAGATCAACCACTTCCTTCTTTTATAACATTGGATAACCTTTCATGGATTCTATTCCTTCTTACAGTATGAATATTATATTTATTGTCATCATTCAAATAACTTCCTTCATCATGCTTATCAATATTATCAAGTCATATTTACTTATGAACATCTTCAACATATTGAAGATTATGTACCTGAAAAACTTTAATAGGAAGTATGAACATACAAAAGCATGAATTTAACTATATCAGAATCATATGGAAGCATTTTTACTTTATACATTAAACACAACCTAATTAGGTTCATAATCAGCAAAAGTTACATCTCTTTACATACTAGACATCAACTTCTTGCTAGGGTTTTGTCACAAATCCTAGACTTAATTTTTGAGACACAAAGCCTTGGATATCAGTAATTCAAACAAATAAAAATCCAATCATAGTGATTTACATCAACACTATTATTTTACATGTGAAACTTCTACTAAGGTTAGTTTCAAACCCTAGATTTTATCATCAAAACTAAACATCATCATCTCCTAGAATATTAATTTCTACTAGGGATTTGCTATATACCTTAGAATTCATAAAATAAAACATGAACATAAACACATATACATATCTAGGATCACATTATCATGTACTAGCATCTCATATCAATATACATACCTACTAGGTAAACCCAAGACACAAACATCAATACATCAACAATTTTCATCGAGCTAGGGTTTCAATCAAACTTATGAACATTCACTTAGGGTTTCCTCCCTAGGATCTTACTAAATTCATTACAAGGGTTTTTACTAAACGCTAAATTTCTAAAGTTTCAATACATAATTTAGACATTAACAATAAACCCTAAAGGGATATGGTTTCTATAATATCAAAACCATAAACATCAAAAGCATAGGAATTCTAGATTTCATCAACAACCCTATGTAGACGAGGGTTTCATAATCAATATTGACACACTCGTAGAAACAAGAGGCTAGGGTTTTTATAGTGAGCCCTAAAGGTTAGGGTTACATAAGAATGATCAAATAATATCATTAGGGTAGATTCAATATAATTATTAATCCCCCTAACAAGAATTTTTGTGATTCAAAACCCTAGATATACCAGTTTCAGTAATGTAAAGAAAATTTCAAAAAAAGAATGATTGTACCTTTTATATGAAGAGAAATTTATAACAAAGCTTATATTCTAAGACATACCTTTAAGTTATTCCTTAACAAACCTTGTAGGACATCAATTATTGAAGGGTTTCCTTTGTAATATAACTTCTACCATGCTTCAAGTCTATCCTTTGAAGTCTCTCCCATAACCTTGTAGCATTCAACAAGCTTTCCTAACCAAGGAAAATATATAGAGAAAGGTTAGTATTATACAATATAAACAAGTCTTAATGTGAGAAGGAAACCAAATGCGAAAAGAAGAAAAATACTTATCTCTTGTAAAATGGTGAAGGCTCCCTCTTAACCCAATCCTTTCTAGGGATACCTACAACTTAATTCTAATGAAACATATTAGACCTACAAACTCTAGAAATAAAAACATAAAGGAAAACAATACTAGACTAAGAAGGATATGTATGATAGGACTTAGTAGTATAAGCCCTTTACTTTTGATTCCTTAGTTTTATTCTTCTTTGTTGGTTCTTCATCGACAATATTTGCTTGGTCCTGATCTCTCTTCTTATTCCTTGGATTCTCAGGACAATGGGTTTTATAATGACCCATCTTATGGAAGTTATAGCATTCAATATTTGATAGGTCAACTTTCTTCTTTGGTCCTTTTAACTTCTCGAAGGTTCCCTTCCTGTGTTGAGCAGAATATGTATTAGAGGTGTTTTATTCTTCATCTTCCTTCTTGTTGTTTACTAAAAATATTTGAGTTTATTCTTGACTGAATCCATTCCACATTTTCTCAAATGTTGGTGTATCCCTCCAATTTTCAAGTCCTGATGCAAAGGAACTCTAAGATTTTGGTAGTCATAGAAGAGCAGTAATTACTAGCTCCTTTTCTGGGAAAACTTCATCTATTGCTTGGGGCTCACCAATGATTCTAGATATTGTTATAAAGTAGGGTGATACAATATCATATTTTGTCATTTTTAATATTTCTTAATTAATTCTTGAGACTTTCTATTTGACCAATTTTTTTGATGGTGAATAATTTGGAAGGAGCCTCATACATTTCTTGAGTGGAATCTATGTTGGATATGTATGGGAAAAGGTTGTCCTTTACTCCATCCACTACTAGGTTCTTGGCCGAGATTTAGGTTTCTCTGAACTTTGTTTTCTTTACTACATTTGTATGCTTCTTTACTTTTCCTTGAAAAATATCCAAAGCTTTTTCTTTTTGAGGATGAGATCTATCCTCTTTTTCCAGGCCCTGTAGTTGGAGGCTCCTTCTATTTTGTTTTCTCCTTTCATTGAGTTTGAAATAGTTCTTGTAGATAGTAGAATTATATCCTTATATGATCATTTTTCCTTAATGACCTTTCTTTGATATCATTTTCCTCAATAGACCTTCAACTTGCCTTTTTCCTTCTTCTTCACCTTAGCTCTAATACTATGTTAGAAAATCGGAAAGGAGGAAATATTTTCTTATGTTGATAATTACTTGTGATATTATTATGTTATTATTAAATTCTTTATGTTATTTATTTATGTTCTTCTCTTCAAGCAATTATCAAAGAAAAAGCATGAATATCAGGGACACCAGAAGTAGGCACTCATCTAGGGCTAAAACCCCTATATATGGGAAAACTTAGTAAAAAACTCTTCCTTCAGTAGATTCAAAATGAGATACACAAAAACCTTAAATCAACATACCTTCCTCCTCCACTTAGTCAATCTTCCAAGATTATTTAATAGAATCTTCTTATCCAACAGATTTTGACCGGAAACAATCCAAAATTTTGACTTCCCAGCTACCAAATTTTGACCCCCGGTTACAGAATTCCGGCCCAGCTTGAGCTCTACATTTTTTAGCCCCTTCAGAAGCTTCACACGTGAAAGAGAGAGAGAATTTTTACTTCTTATTCTTGAGAGATACCTCCTTGTTCGCTAGCCCTTTCCTCTTCTTTCCTTGAAATTCACTCGTTTTTTGGACCCAAAAGTTGCAAATCAACTTGATGAGAGAGAGCGACAAATGAGGTTGAGTTGCTACCTTTATATAGGTGTTTATTCCCCTCGGTTTAGGCTAACTTGTCTAGTTTGTGGCCGACTTGATGGGGGAGGCCTAATTGACCTATTATACAATAAAATACATTTCTTCTTTGAAAAATAGAGACCAATAAGGTTATTTTACAATATGACATGGACAAGGACACTTGACATAAATCCTAGAAGACTTAAATGGAGGCTTTAGTCTAAAAACAATTGACTCAACCATGAAACCCATGCTTTAATAAGTCAATTTCTTTAATAATAAAATTTATTCTTCTTTATTTTGAAAAATATATTTCATTATGACTCAAATACAACTATGAAGACTAACACTATTTACATTCTTCAACATAAAAGACAACTCTTGATCCAAGACTCATAACATAACCTGAAGTAGATACTTCGATTTGTTTATCTCCATCAAAATATGAATCAGAGTATCCAATCAAGCTGAAGTCATCCACCTATGTATACTTGAGCCCAAAGTCTTCAGTTCTCTTCAAGTACTTTAGAACTCTTTTCGTAACAAACTAATGACCCTCACAAGAAGTTTTCATAAACCTGGAGAAGATTCCAACAACAAATGAAATGTCTGGTCTGGTAGTAATCAGGTAGTTCAGACTTCCTACGAGTTGTCTATACTTTGTTGCATCCTCAAATTATTTTCCTTCAGTGGAAGTGAGATTTAAATTGTTGTCCATTGGAGTAGTCAAAGGATTGCACTCAACCTTGCCAAACATGTTTAATATATATCCAATGTATTTCTTCTAAGAGAGGAATATAAACTTTGGATGTTGGGTTACTTCAATACCAAGATAGTAGTGAAAATAGCCCAAATTTGTCATTTCAAAACCTTCCTCCAGTTCTTTCTTTATGGATGCAATGTAGTTCTCATTTTTCCCTGTCAGAAGAAGATAATCTACATACACCACAAGATATACAACCTTTTTTCCAACTTTCTTGAAAAATAAAATTGCATCATCAAGATCATAATGTTTGAAATTGAGTTTCAGAAGATGCTTAGTTAATTTTTCAAACCAGGCTCGTGGTGCTTGCTTGAGGTCATACAAGGATTTTGCAAGCTTACATATTTTATGTTCTTGAACCTTCACAACAAATCCTTCTAGTTCAGAAATAAACACATTCTCTTTCAGATATCCATTCAAGAAATTATTTTTTTACATCTGTTTGATGGAATTTCCAACCATTCTGAGCTGCCAAGGCAAATAGTGTCTAGATGGTAGCCCATTTTGTTGTGGCAAAAAAAAGTTTCCTCATAATCAACCCATTTTTTTTGTGCAAAACCTTTTGCCACAAGCCTAAATTTATGCTTGTCAGGTGAGCCATGTGCTTTATTCTTGTTCTTGAAAACCCACTTGCAACCAATTGGTTTGGTTCCCAATGGATTATCAACCAGCTTCCAGGCGCCATTCTATATCAAAGCATCATATTCTTTTGACATCACTTCTTTCCATTCATCAAGAGAGGAAACTTCTTTGAAGGAAGTTGGTTCAAAATTTGTAGACAAATTTAATTCACAATCATAAGAAACATCCATATCAACAGGTGAATCAGGATCATGTGCATCACCTCCATTCTATCTAGTTGAGTTTCTTTCTCCTATCTTTCCAATCTCATCGGGACAAACACTTTCAAGTATCTTTGTGATCCATTTTGGAGGACCTTTCTGAGATGGTCTAGGCTACACAGTTGAATTAGATGGGGCTGAATCAAGATTTAGCCTCCCAATTTAGTCAATCACATCACTCAAAGTGTCATCTTGATTAGTGGTTGGAGCTTTATGCGGGGGAGAGAGTGCTTCAAAAGGAGATTATATAGATTTATCTAGTATAGGGATCCCCCCTTCAAGATGTGGAATCTCATTATTGAACCCTCAGAACCATATATCCAAGCAATCAAGTTGCAGCTCAACAACATTGTTAGTTTTGTAAGATTCAAGAAATATCACACCTCTAGATATTATAAATTGTCTCTATGAAGATGTGAATAAGATTGACAATGAATATCTGACCTTTCTCCTAAAATTGATACCTAAGGAATATGAGAAACAAACTTCATCATAGAGACAATATTTCCATTTATATTACACCATATGAAATGAATATTAGACCTTTCTCCTTGGAAATGTCTGCCCCCCTGCCTCTAAAATTCTTCTTTCCACGTCCTCTTGTTCTACCTCTTCCTCTAGAAGAATCTTGTGCATGATTCTTCTCTTTTTATGTAAGGAACACAACTTCTTCAAAATACTAAGGAGCTATCTTCTTCCCAAAATCATTCTCTCTTTTGGAAAACTTCTTCTCAAGGGAATCAAATGAAATATCCTTAAGTTTTCCACTTGCATGTAATGACTCAAGATAATGTGAATAAGTGGGATATAGTGCCTCGACAGAGGCTATGAGAGGAACATATATTTCAACACTAGTGGAATTTAGTTCATGCATAATGGATCTTATTTTTTATGCTAAGGCAACAAGGTCATCATTTTTCAACTCAAGATTGAACAACTTGGCCATCAAATTAATAACTTAAAGCTCAAAGTGTGAGTCATATAATTCCTTCAACGTCTTTAAATCTTCTAAAGCATTTGAAAATGGTGAAATATGACAAATAAAATCTTCATTTATTGGCACTACAATGAAGGCATAGGCCTTGCTATTCTTATTTTCCCAAAGGGAAAGCTTCTTGTCTAAAGTAGGTGTTTCAGGTGGCATAATAAAGTGTATTGGCCACTAAGAAAACTTTAAATATGTAGCACTCATGATAGTTCTCTTTGATAGTGACAACTACTCCCACTATGGAAATGAGTGAATGCATCATAAAATCTGATCTAGCCTCAAAATAATTCTAATACTTGCAAAAAATGATTGATGTAGGCTCTCAAAATAAATCTTCAAATAAGAGTGTAGGTTGTCAATATTCCTCCATACACCATGAATTTTCATTATGGCTATAAAAAAAAGTGAATAAGACACACCATACTATGTAAGGCCTTCATAAAAACTCAATGATCATATGGTTCAATTCACAAAAAAAATTATGTAATATATGCACCATGCTCCAAATAATATATGTGTGTGTGTCTATGTGCGCGTGCACGCATAGGTATTACATATATACCATATCCTTCATACTACTTGAGTGCACACATTAAAAGTATTTAATAAAAACTTCAATACACTTTATTATGCCATCACATTGGCCAATAAGAAAAATTTGAATTATGTAGCCCACCATAAAGCACCAATGCACAAAAACATATAATACAACACATACAGTATGATTAACCAAGGAATATATCAACAATGCTCAGAACATAATTAGCCAATGCACAACCAATGAAATCGTACCAAAACAACCAACACAATTATACCTATAGTCTTCATTGCACTTTACATGCCATAATTATATATATAAGGAGAGCGCACTTTCCAACAAACTATGCAAATTGTTTTCAATGGAACAAAACCTTCATAAGGAAAATATCTCTAAAAAATTAATGCACCAATCAAAGATTCATGGCAAGATGACCTTCAAAAACACGCACTCAGAATGTAGGAAAACAAATAGTCAAGGAGCCTTTATATTCGTGCACTAGTCAAATTGAGAATTTGTAGCAGCGGGGCTACAAACTTTTCTCTTTCTAGGGAATCATATGTAGTATTGAAAACACAATCCACAATCATAACATCAACGCATATAATTCTCATTCAAAAATAGGGTACACGGTTATGCACAAGAGTCATAATCATTGCTTCAATGCTCAAAAGTCGATTTGAACAACCATAAATTCAACACATAGCTTCTTCGTTTTTAAATCTCACTCAACAATGAACCAAGCACATAAGGAAATAAGATGATAGGAATTTGGCATATATGATAGACTGCAAAAAATGGCAGAAGGGAGTTACAAGGGCAGAAAAGGATGACGAAAATTAAGGAGTTGGTTCTGATACCATGTCAAGCCAGGTGAGTAACTCCACGAACAAACTTGTTTTTACATAACCAAATCATAAATATATATACATGAGTGGAGAGACTCTTGGGATTCCAAATCCAAGGTGTCTTGGTTTTCTTTGAATTATAATTGAATTGTTTACAATATTTATAATAATCCCAGTCCTTTCAGATTAGGTTTCAACATGTATTTCTTCTTGATTCTGCTCTTTGATGATAACGAGGGATTCTTTATTAAGTACCCTTCTTGATATAAGATAAATGCCATTTAGATTAGTGGGGGTAATCATGTAATTTGGAAACTTATGTAGCTCAATGTTGTAAGTGGGTTGAGCTAATTTATTGTTTGGATTCAAAATGGATTATGTGGGTAGTTGATAGGTCTATGAGGAGTTTAGGTCAAGGAAAATCGTAGCAACCATGGTTGTGGATTTTGCATTGGTTGAGGAGGTTGATGAGATTGTTAAGGTTGTTTAAAATGTAGTGGATGTTATGGATTTGGGAGTATTATTGTGGATATTGAGGAAAATTTGGAAAACCTCCATAAGGATTTCATTTCCAACCTTGTTGCCAAGGTTGGTTTTGGTTTTGTTGTGGATATTGTTGATATGGATTAAATTACTGAGTAGGATCTTGGGTAAAACTTGGTTATCATGACTACTAAGGTCTTGTTGGTGTGAAATAGAAAAGTTGCTATGTAGTCTCATTTACTCATTGTGCCTTGTTATAATGCCTTTAGTCCTGGTAAGGATACGAAACATTTTGATGCATGATTCTCTACATATATGAAATATATTTCAATGTTATCTAATGGACATTCATGCAAAGGATGTTTTTTTTCTACATCTAGGACAAAATATTGATAAGGTTGCATTATTTTCATTTTGCTTCTTATGTATTTTTAATTTACTATTTGCTCGCTAAGTGTAACAAGAATGTCAGTTTTATAACTTTCAAGTAAATTACCCAATTCAACCCTACTTACTCCATCAGTTGTTCATTTAGATATCCTAGAGATGTTGGGATCTTTGGGACCCTTACCACATTCACATATTCCTCTTCAAATATGTTTACATAATTCACAAATATGTGCAAAACTTGGTTGATATGTCACCTTTTCCCAGTAGATTCAAAATATCAATCCAATCATCTCTAATAACTTAAGTAAAAGGATTTTTAAAATATCAAGACTTAAGTTGTGTCGTTTTCTCTTTTAACATTATAAGAAAATATTTCTACATAATCCTCAAGGGATTCATCTTCTTCTTTACTCATTTTGAAAAAATTCTCTTCAAGATCATGGTCTATACAAATAATATTTATACTTTTCGAGAAAGAGTTGACACATTTCATGCCAAGTTTTGAAAAAATTTGATCCTAATCCCATGAACCAATGTAATGCACCATATTTAAGAGTAAAAGAAAAGAAATTTATTTTTTGGGCATATAATGAGTAATCATAGCTTCAACTCAATACCTCAAATTCGAAGATAAATTTTTTAGGATCCTTTGTTCTTAATCAATGAAAATTTGGTAGCACAAAGGGTGAAAATTTTTTCGTGTTCAAATTAATTATTGTATCTTGAATGGTGAAACCAGATTCTTCTTCTTGTTTTTTTTTCATGATGTATTTGTCTTCTTCTGTCATTTCCTCCAACTCATGTTCCAAATCCAGTATCAGCTCATGTGCTAGTACTAAGCACGTTTATCTTGTTCCTTCTCATCTATCGTAAGCCATTGAACATTATAATGAATGAGAATATGGAGGTCCTTGAACTTGATTTTTTGGTTGTTCTTGAATTAGATGATTTTCAAATAAACTCTTATTTGTTGTATTTTCTTCAATTGGTATATATCCAACTGATATCCACTAAGTACCTCTCATATTTGATGTGAGTACAAAATAATTGCATATTCTTCTTGTTATTGAGTTATTTTAAGTTTCCTCAATATACCTTCTTCTCCCTGCAAATGTGAGAATACGTGATGTGGATGATGATGTGGCTCTTTCTGTAACACATGTTAAACTAGTTCGCATGATAGGTGGACTAATTTTTGAAGCGGTTCTACTTCAAATAAATATACCTCTAAAATCTCATTCCATATTCATGGATCCTACTTTTTCATTATTTACTTATGCAACTAATTGTATGCCTAAATTAGAAATAAAATCCTATGTACACTTCCCTCAAAATGATCCCAAAAATGTCGGTCAATTCAATTGTACCAGAATTCCATTACATTTAAATCACCAATTCTAGTTGGTAAACTTGTGAAGTATAATGCGTAGTATATGAAAAGTCTGGTCTCTAATTCTATTTATTGAATTTCAACGTGAAAGTGAAGTCTAACTTATGAAAAACAATTACAATTTTAATTAGTCAACAAAGTCATGGTTCATGGTTTTAAACCCTTATAGCCATGTAAGGATTTTTTATAAGCCAGTTGCAAATTTTAATGTTCTACAATAGAGAATGAACATATCTCTATTCAATCATATGGTTCATATGAATAGTCTGCACCGTGTTGACATTCAAACCATAAGAAAATTGTGAGCAAACCAAAACTAAAACAAAACTAAAGCACTGTCAACCATTCAAATTAAAAATAATTAAAACACTTCACTATACTTTAAAATCATATCCTATCTATGACTAAGTAAATAAAGGAAAAAAATGCAACAAGCTTCCTTAACACAAGGGGGTCTTCTTGACTTGGTTTCACGTGCTAGAGTAAACTAGTAAACTTAAGCTACTACAACCATGTTTATAAAATCATTTTTAGAGTAATAACACACTACACAAGAATTGATTAACCAATGAACAAAGTTTATGTTAATATCAAAAAGTTTACAACCACACTTATGTGCCTCCCCATTGTTGGAGCTATAGATATTTCTACAGCCTTATGATAGAATTCCTTGAGATTTTGAATGCACGATTTTAGAAAAATAACAATATGATATTTCATGAATCTTTATGAAGTGGAGCTATAGAATATGTGTGAGAAATGCATGGTTGTATGAATGAATTTCTCTCATGAAATCTTGGGATCTTCTTGAATTCGATCCATAGTTGGTACTAACTAGTAATCAACCACAAAAAAAAACTCCAAATTTTAACCAAGAAATAGGAATCAACCACAACAAGTTTATTATGAGACTTCCTTTCAAAAATAGGTTGAAGACCTTACAAAATTTTGGCAGAGGAAAGTGGCAGAACTTGAGAACCCATCTAAAGAATGGGGAGCTCCATGTCAAAAAACCATGGATGAAGAAGAAGAACTAGATGATATTTTTGAATTTCCTATGAGGGAACTAATGGAGAAGAAAAAATGAAGAACATCAATCCCTCTGTACTATCTGATTTCTATGGGTTACCTATTGAAGATGTTGACACCTTCTAGTTTGAGTTTGTTGTTGTGTGTAGAACATATGAGTACACCAATAATGAACATGATCTTAAACTCTTTCCCTCCACATTGAAGGATTTAATTCTAATATGGTTTATGAACTTGAAAGGAAATGAAATCTCTAGATGGTATCATATGAAGAACACTTTCAATGACAAACACAAATATTATTGCATTGATAGAGATACTAGAGATGAAATATTTATAATGACCAAGGGGAAAATGAATCTCTAGAGCACTATGAGGAAAGGTTTCTACTCAGTACAAGAGATCACATAATTTCACTCTGTATGAAGACTCACTCAAACTAGCTATACTAAGATGAGTTAGGGAATAACTCATGGACATGCCTAAACTCCTATCAAATGGAGATATCAACCAACAAGAATATGGGTACATCAGTGAAATCTTCATAAACCACTCCAAAGACAATTAGAAAAAAGGAAGAAATGGGTAAGATTTTTGTAATTATTCTTCTCCTTCCTTTGTAATAAAAAAAATGAAATATGAGAAATGTTGGAAGAGGAAACAAAATTTTGCACTCACTATTCCTACAGACGGATACTTTATAGGAAAAGAAAAAAGTGGGAGGAATCCTAAAGGGAATTAGACATGTTTTTCCCTAAATACATAATAAGGAATCCTTGCAATGGAAATCTATTAAATACCATATAAATATGTGCCCTTTTAAAAAAGGCTCATTATAATGAAGCATGGATCCAATGTCCTTTGTTAATCAAAAGAGACCAGCAACACCAAGACCATTCCAACAAGGTATGAAATATAGCCCTAAAAATTATTTTAATGGTTATAATTCACATTTTCAATCCAATCCTTGGTGTCAACCTAGTCCACATCATTGGACTATGCATAATCAGTGGAAATATCCCAATTAGTTAATTTCTCCTCCTTATCAACAATTCCATAACCAAAACCATTAATGGGAAAAAACTTCACAACGATGGAGGCCCCCAGGATAGTATACTGAAACAAGTAATAAACAGCTAGATATGGTGCGGTGATCGAGGACCCCAGATCACATGGGGAAGTGTCCGGATGACATCTAGGCACAAATGTCGAGTGATGCAGGGAGTAAATTCCAGCCACCAACCACGGAAATTGAAACCTGCCAGAAAATACAGGATTCTGGCACTTGGAAATAACCAGAAAGAAAACCATAGTCGAATGCCAGCTGAGCCAGTGAAAAATAGAAAGGAAATGAACTTGTAATATAGGTAAAATGGGAAAACTACAACCCCTCACAACAGCAACAACAATAACATCCCATGCAGGTCATCCAGTAATTGCAAATACGAAACTCAAATTGTTTGCAGGGTCTAGTAATATAGAAGTAGCTGGTCCACTTGTTCCAAATCAAAGCGAAAATGTTTGCATTCATACAAGATCCCTCCCCAGAAGATAAAGAAGACCAAATATCCCAAATTGATTCAGACCCGGACGACATATCGACGATAAATCAGTGGATGAAAATGGATAATGAAAATGCAGTAAGGATATAAATCGCAAGGACAAATATCAGCAATATATCACAGAGTTCCAACAGCAAGAAACTATAAATGAGCATGCTATACACCTCAAAATGTCCTTGGTAGAGAAAGTATAGGGTAGAGCTGAGATAGTCAGGTGAATAAATGACGTGATTTACCCAAACAAGCCTTCCATATGAAAAGAATCCCATAAATGATAGCCAGTTTAATAACATACCATCTACCAAATAATACAGTTGAAACAACCTGTAGAAAGCTTCACCCCATAAGTCAGGTGAAACATACCTGGGAATCTATGTCAGATGATAAGCAGTTGCACTCAGTTGCAGGTACTGGTACTTCAAACTGACTTTTTCTACACTGGTTCTGGGACACTTTGGGTGCTTCAACCATCCACAAGGTCACCTCCCCACACTCTCTATTTCTTCATCTCTATCAATGACATGATAAGGCCTCTCAATACCAACAATTTCGCAGGGTTTGAATACAGTGTGTTCTTATGTGTGCATAATCTTTAGGCCGCCCTATGTTGGGAGATGAGTAAGCACCAATACTTATTATTAGTAAGAGACAAACAATGATAAATATATCTTTTGGTTTAAAATCCATAAAATAATGATCTCTTACATCCAAAAATTAAATGGAATATTTGATGTAACATAGATAAAAAAATGGATGAAAGTTGATATCATCTCAAATGTTATAATCAAATGGACTAATTAGATTTGGAAGGTCAACGACTAAGTATTACTAGTAATTTTTCTCTAGAAGAAAATATAATATATTTTGCAACAAAAACATTGATTTACAATAAAGCAAGAGATGTTATTTAAAAACCACTAAATGTGGTTGTATGTTGATATAGTGCCACAATTTCATTAAAGAAGAAGAATAGGTATCCTATTGTCACTCGTTCTCACTAAGAATTAAAGAACAACCCCAATTAATCTATGAGGGGTCATTTGAAAATAGATCCATTGAGACGTGTATTTACCATAGTACCAATTTCTACAAGTGCAAAACCCGTTTGGAAAACTGAAAACTATTGTGCTTCCCAAATCTTAATAATGAAGAGAAGTTAAAAATGCATAGAAAATTTGGACCATCGATATCATTACCAGCGACATCAAAAAAAAATATGGAATAAGCACAAAGTACATAACCTACAAAATCATGAAAAATCAAATAACATAGAAGCAATGATAAGAAAATATAATATTGGTTCTTCTAATACAATTTTCAAACCTTTGCAAATGGTTCCACAGATAATCTTGTTGGAAAATCAGAAAGGCAATAAAGATTTTCTCGATCTTGATAATTACTTGTGACGTTTCTTATTATTACAGTTCTTTATATCTTCTTTCTTTTGTTCATCAAGCAAATACCAAAAGCAACAGTGCATATTTAGACAATAGACACAAGATGTAGGCACATGTCAGGGCAAAACCCCCCTCGAGGGGAAATTCCAGTTAAAGTAATTCTTCCTTTCAATAGTATTCTTTGAGACTCTTCACCCTAGACCAAGACCAGACCTTCCCTCCACACCAAGTCAACCTCCAGAAGATTGAACTCTTCCAAGTAACTTCGACTATGCAGCAACTTGCAGCAGCCAGTAGCTTCCTGCAACAATCCAACTTGGAATACTTTGATCTCCCAATCCAGCGCACAAAACAGAGTGATACCACCACCAAAATTTTGATTTTTATCTTCTCCTTAGACTTCCCCAAACTTGCATTCACTTCGGCTTCCCAGCGACAAACTTTCCCAGCTATTGACTTCACACCTCTGCCCAGCAACAGGATTTTCGCACTTCTGCCCAATAGAGAGAGAATTAGAAGTGATGCTCCAAATGAATTCGAAGTCCTTCCTTTTATATGCTTCTTGTGGGATCGAATGGGTCCTTAGGCCGACATGGTGTGGAGGTTCCATAATTCATATTTGACTAAATACTAAACCAATTTACATGATTCAAAAGCCCAAGAAGGGTCTCTTTAAATTTACAATAATTCTATAGACTCAAAATAAATCCTAGAAGTCCGCAATGGGGACTTTGAACTAAAACATGGTGACCCAAGCATGAAACCCATGCTTTAATAAGTCACAACAATAATAATAATAATAATTTTCTTTATTCTTTTGACAAGTACATTACATGATGATTCAAGTACATTATTGAAGACCGAACATAGTTACTTCCAACACTCCCTCTTAACTAAGGAGTTATTCATAATGTACATATACAATGGAAGATCTCAAACTATATGAATCATGAATAACTTTAGGCACCGCAATGCCATGGACTAGATTCCTGACCAGAGAAATCTATCCAACCAATCAATCAATTTAGGCACTGCAATGCTATGGACTAGATTTTTGACCAAGGCAATCTATCCAACAAGTCACTCAACAATTTAGGCGCTGCAATGCCATGGACTAGATTCATAACTAGGTCAATCTATCCAAGTGGGACTAAGATGGACTCAAGCTTTCAACCCCTCTGTGTACCATCAAGATTACTTACTAACCACCAACCCAAACATACAGGTGTGTATCCAAAACCAAGCTCAATAGACAACACCACCTTTCCAACTTCGGGACTTAGGCATCAACACAAAGTGTTAGCTAGATGTCTTCCCAAGCAATGCTTCACTCGCAAAGCCTCAACACCCCTTGGTCCAGCAGATCAAGAATGACCAATCTCTCCCAATAAAACTGATTGGTAACCAGCATGCTTTCCTTTGAGATATTCACATGTACAAACACAATAACAATCTGTTGTTCCTTAAGAAACCAATTTCTTTGTTGTAGGGAAATTGTGCTTAAGACATTAATAAAGATTGTTTACTGTCACTTATTGTTTATTATATTCCCAAATGAAAGACTTGGAAAACTTGGCCTTGGACTCTTAATACATGTATGACCAGAACATCTCAGAATGCCATTTGTTGCTAAATATAAATGATAATTGAGGAAAGTTTGAAAAGGAAGTTAAAGACCTTAAAGACAATATGTTGATCTCTCACAGGAACTATTATTTGTAACTTAGAGGAATTATGACCATGAGAAATAAATCATAGACAATATGTTGGTCTTTCATAGAAACTACTATCTATAACTTAGAAAGGAAGTGAGTACTTTAAGTATAGGAGTGCTCTTTAAGGGATTTTACCCTGCAGCTTCATTTCTACACTTAAAAAGAAGAAAACATTGCATGACACATGATAGTGAAACTTACGAATTATATGTAACAACTCCTAGAAACTTCTGGTTGTTTCATTAATCAATGATGTTATCATAAATACATTGGCCTCGTTCTCCAAAACTCCCACCCTTTCTTAGTAAATTTTCCACCTTTTATACATTGTAGAATAGTTATTGATTTCTAAAACCTATATAACAACTTTCTAACTATATGAAGTAAAACTACTAAAGAATTTACAGAGGGTAAAACACCTCAAAGAACAAGAAATAGCAAGAATAAAGCTGAATTTGGAAGGAGATTATAATTGTTGGATTGCCTTGTTGATTTGCTGCCGAATTCCTCTGTAAATGACTTAATCTGCTTTAATCATAATGCGTTGTGTTATACTTATATAATCATGGGCTTATGCATGTGTCTGATACATTTTAATTAACCAAAGCACCCAAAAACCCAACCAATTGCCTTTTCCTTTAAACTTAGCTTTAACACTGATTTTTCATTTACACAGCAAAATTGATGCAGAACACATAAAACGGAACTGAAGAGGAATTAATCTGATTTATTAAACCTATTGAACCCGCCTGTTCAACGATGCGTTGACTTCCCATTATAAATCGCAATCGGCTTAATAATCCTTTAACTTATGCGTTTTTAGGTTGTATAACTGTAGAAATGTTGTAATTATGTGTGATTCTTATTATCTATGTTTTTGTATTGTAAACCTTTTTATAACGAAAATATATTATAAAAATGCTTTTTCTGCTTATAGCGATCACAATCAGCACAAGAACCATATATACCCTATATATATAAATGTTATAATGGTCGCGGACCCGACGGAACTATTAATCATAATACATATGATATCGAGTCCGGCCCGCAATTGCAACTCGGCGGAACCAACCTTTATATGCATAAAGCCTTGCAGACCTAACGGAACTTTAAACCGTAGCGTAATCCATATCGGGTCCAGCCTG
Organism: Pinus taeda; assembly: GCA_000404065.3. Lineage (NCBI taxonomy): Eukaryota > Viridiplantae > Streptophyta > Pinopsida > Pinales > Pinaceae > Pinus > Pinus taeda. The sequence continues at coordinate 61,441 of APFE030393825.1, forward strand.
CCCATATCGCAATCAACATATATATATATATATATATATGCGATAATGCAGACACACCAGCTTATAAAACATAACACATATGTGTTTCGGGTTTGCCATCGCAAGTCGCAATCGGCGGTTTCCAACATCCATAGCTCTGTGTAAGGGTGGACCCGACGAAACTATAAATTGTAATATATATTATATCGGGTCTGGTTTATTCATGTCAAAATCAGTGCTTATTTCTATTTACAATAGAAATATATAAAACTGTGTAGTTATAATGTATATGCGGGACTTTGGATATGGCAGACCCGACGGAACTTAAACCCACACTATCTATATCTTTCGGATCCAGTCATATATGTTTTAACACTTTTTCCTTCGTAAATACGACATATCTTTTTATTTCCTTCTTATTTCGATGTGCACTTATATATATATATATATATAATATATATATATATATATAAAATATATAACCCTCTATATCTAATTATTTTGCATCTCTTCCTTTAGTGATGCCGATATATAACAAATAAAATATTTCTTTTCTTTTAGACTTTTCGGTAAGGATAAAGGATATAAAGGAGTTTTATAACCCCCAATAGTGATATAACTGATAAAGAAACCTCAAACCCAATATAAGCTACAACATTTGGCTCCAACTTGGAATAGTGTTTTTGCCACAAAAGAACTGAGAACCGCAAATCAGTGCCTTATCCATTTGGCATGGAATCATATATTATTTTTTTGAATTCTTAAGTGTGTGAAAATATGTACAATGAACCCACACTAATATCTGCAATGATTAGATGTTTGCGCTCTAATAACAAAATATTTGAGAATCATAGATCAGTAGCCTTAGTTGGGCATGGAGTCCAAAACTGTAAAAACCCTGAAATCGGGCAACTGAAAACCTGACAATCTTGAAGTTTGACACCTCTACAAACCAGTTTCCAACTGGAAAAGACCCTTATTCATCCACTAATGATTAAACTGAAGAATTGCGACTTGAAACCAAATGCTCAACACACAATCTTATTTAAGTACAAGTTCCTACATATGTACATGACTGACCTCAATCAGGTGAAGTCAATCTTTTAATGATACTAGATTAGCATTTGAGTGCTTAATCCAAAACCATTCAGCCAGTGAATCTTGAAAATACCATTAATCCTGAACAAAAAATAAATTATGCATAAAAGCAGCGCACAACAAAAATTAGAAGTATATCCACCAAAAGATATTTGTAAACCGTTGATAAATTTCTCCATGTAATCTGCCATAGGATCTTCAAAAGTATAAGAAAAAACATGTTCTTGATCAGCTCCAACAAAGAAATTCTCTATATATGAAGGTCCCTACCCAATTGAACCTTCTGTTGAGGTAATATATTCAGCAAAAAAATCAGCAATATCTTTAAGAAAATGATCTGTCACTTCCATGTTTCCACTCTTCATCTCTAAGCTCTGATTGAAAATAACTTGTAATTGTGTCCTCAAGAAGAAAAAGGAATTTATTCACATTACTATATGACATACAATCAACTTCAAATAGATTGTTTACCTTTGATCCATAAGCATCATTGTGTTCTTCAATGCACTGATATACAATCTCTTTATCAACTTCCTTTTTACATGAGATAGCTTCTTTTGCTATGATAAATGGCTTAATACATTGTTGTCTAACATATTCCAATTGTTGGTTTCTTCTTGTAGGTGCAACATCCAACTGATGAACTTGAAGGGCTTTACCTTGTTCCCCATTTAAATCATTTTCATTATAAATATGAAGATCATCAAACTCCTCAAAATAGAATCCTTGGGGACTTATTTGCAACTTAATTGTTTTTTCCTCTTCTTGACTGTTGAGCAGAGACTCTTGATGCATGTTTGAAATTTCCTCCATCTGAATACTCCCTTGATTTGTTTGAAACAGAGTCAACTGATTCTCTGCTTGGGAGATTATTGAAGAAAATTGTTCTATAACCCTCTCCACATCATTTTGAGAAAATGATAGTTCCTCGCTTTCAAAGCCCTGCTTATAACTTTGAATGCTTGATATACTATCAACAAAATCATTAGTTTCATCAACAAGATTATCTTGAGCCTTTAAAGTTTCTTTAGCATCATAATATTCACAACAACCTTCAAAAAGAAACTTGTGTGGATAATAAGTTTTACAAAAAGAATTGAACACTGAATGGAAATCTTTCAAAGATGAAATGCTTGAAGGAGGCAGAGACTTGAACCAAGTCCTAGCTTCTTGATCCAAAGAAAACATAAACAGTTTCAACTTAACATGTTCATGAATGATGCCCTGCTGCTCCATGCATTCATGAAACTCTTGGAAGCGCTGAGCTAGATCTTCATATTCCTTTCTACTGAATCTTGAAAGATACTCATTCCACACAGAAAATGCAGGCATATCATGGGGATAGCCAATGATCCCAGTAAAATCAAATGGATCAAATTTATGGACTAAGAATGCAGGGAGAGCCATCAAAATCCCAAAAGGAAAGCTTCAAAATACAGTGGAGATGCTAATCAATATGGTAAGTAAAATCACAAGTCTGTATATACAACCCATTGTTGAAACTTGTCTCAAGTTCAAACTTAATGAACCGATGGAAAAGTATTCTTATTCTATTGCTTTGTAAATTGTGGTCTTTGTTACAATGGAGTCGCCTTTTATTGCTTTTATTAAAACAGCCAAGTATTTCCTCTTCACTATAACAACCAAAGGAAAATATTGAAACCCTGGGAAAAAAATCTTCTTGTCTTCTTTCCCCGGCAAGTACGCCAATTAATATTGTTCCTTAAGAAACCAATTTCCTAGCTGTAGGGAAATTGTGCTTAAGACATTAATAAAGATTGTTCACTGCCACTTATTGTTTATTATATTCCCAAATGAAGGACATGGAAAACTTAGCCTTATACTTTTAATACATGTATGACCAGAACATCTCAAAATGTCATTTGTTGCTAAATATAAATGATGAATGAGGAAAGTTTGAAAGGGAAGTTAAACACATTAAATACAATATGTTGATCTCTCACAGGAACTATTATCTATAACTTAGAGGAATTATGATCATGAGAAATAAATCATAGACAATATGCTGGTCTTTCACAAAACTACTATCTATAACTTAGAAAGGAAGTGAGGACTTTAAGTATAAGAGCGTTCTTTAAGGGATTTTACCCTACAGCTTCATTACTACACTTAAAAAGAAGAAAACATTGCATGACACATGATAGTGAAACTTACGAATTATATATAACAACTCCTGGAAACTTCTGGTTGTTTCATTAATCAATGATGTTATCATAAATACATTGGCCTCGTTCTCGAAAATTCCCACCCTTTCTTAGTAAATTTTCCACCTTTTATACATTGTAGAACAGTGATTGATTTCTAAAACCTATCTAACTGCTTTCTAACTATATGAAGTAAAACTACTACAGAATTTACAGAGGGTAAAACACCTCAAAGAACAAGAAATAGCAAGAACAAAACTAAATTTAGAAGGAGATTATAACTGTTGGCTTGCCCTTTTCATTTGCTGCCGAATTCCTCTGTAAATGCCTTAATCTGCTTTAATCATAATGTGTTGTGTTAGACTTGTATAATCCTGGGCTTATGCATGTGTCTGATACATTTTAATTAACCAAAACACCCAAAAACCCAATCGATTGCATTTTCCTTTAAAATTAGCTTTAACACTGATTTTTCATTTACATGACAAAATTGATGCAAAACACATAAAACAAAGTTGAAGAGGAATTAATATGATTTAATAAACCTATCGGACCCACCTGTTCAGCACTGTGTTGACTTCCCATTATAAATCGCAATCTGCGTAATAATCCTTTAACTTATGCGTTTTTAGGCCGTATAACTGTAGAAATGTTAGAATTATGCGTGATTCTTATTATCTGTGTTTTTCTATTGTAAAATTTTTTATAACGAGAATATATTATAAAAATGATTTTTCCGCTTATAGTGATCACAATCGACCCAAGAACCATATATACCCTATATATATAAATGTTATAATGGTCGCGGACCCAACGAAACTATTAATCATAATACATATGATATCAGGTCCAGCCTGCAATCACAACTCAGCGGAACCAACCTTTATATGCATAAGGCCTTGCGGACCCGATGGAACTTAAAACGCAGCAAATCATTCGGGTCCGCCCTGCCCATATGCAATCGATATATATAATAATATGTGTGTGTGTGTGTGTGTGTGTGGTCTGTGTGGTGGTGTGTGGCAATAAATCGGAACCCGTCCGCCGGCTTATCAAACATAACACGTGTTTCGGGTCACGAAAACACCGCAAGCCCGCAATCCGATGGTTTCCAACACCCATAGCTCTGTGTAAGGCGACCGACGAAAACTTAAATTGTAATATATATTATATCGGGTCCGGTTTATTCATGTCAAAATCAACACTTATTTCTATTTATAATAGAAATATATAAAACTACGTAGTTATAATGTATACACAGTACTTTGGATATGGTGGATCCGACAGGACTTAGAACCATGTTGTATATATCTTTCAGATCTAGTCATATATGTTTTAACACTTTTGCCTTCATAAATCCAACATATCTCTTTATTTCCTTCTTATTTCGATATGCACTTATATATACATATCTCTCCATATATACATATAATTTCATATAACCCTCTATATCCGACTATTTTGTGTCTCTTCCTTAGCGATGTTGATATATAACAAATAAAATATTTCTTTTCTTTTAGAATTTTCGATAAGGATAAAGGATATAAAGGAGTTTTATAACTCCCAATAGTGATATAAATGATAAAGAAACCTCAAGCCCAATATAAGCTACAACATAATCAATAATGTACATAATCAAATACAGACCTTTGGGGTCTTCTAAGCAACAGATGTTGCTTCTCAACATCCCATAGTCGGACTATCAACCGAATCTTTGACAGAAGATTCCTCAATCATATTTCCTATTTTACATGTAGCAACATATCCTCTAAAATTCATTCTTCAATTGATACCAAGCTTTGCCCTCCCTCTCAACCAGGAAGCACCTCTTCATCCAGACTCCCTCTTAATCTTAGGGAGATCTCTTTTATTCATGCTTCCTCCGAGAGATCAGCTTCTTTTCGTCATCAGAGAATCTTTCGTGCCTTCCAACCATTTTATCAAAGTTATCATCATCCCCATCATGCTCATCACATCTTCACCAAGTTGAATATTGTGTACCTGCACAGCATGCTTGTCACATCGAGCATCTTCACCAAGTTGAAGATTGTGTACCTGCACAGCTGAAATAGCAAGTACAACCAAATCTATAGAAGCGTGATGTTAGCCATATCAAAATCACGGAATCATTTCGACTTTATTCATATCAAATACCTAAATTTTTAAACAAGAGACATACTCTTCAACATCTTGCTAGGGACTTTGTTATGCACTCTAGACTATTTCATAACAACATTCCTTCCATCTAGGGTTTCAATTTATTTTCTAAAGGCATGACATACCTTACTACAACATATAGAAAACCCTAGAAACCATTCACACAAATATAGATCTTCAGAGTATCTAACAACCTTTCAAAACATATATGTTAGACTTCTCATTAGGGATTCATACAAATCCTAGATTTCATGCAAACAAATCCATCAAAGTCAATCACAGCTTAACTTGGTCAGCTTTCACTAGGGTTAGTTTCAAACCCCTAGATTTTCAATCAACCATTAGTGAGTCACTATCATGACCAACTACTACTAGGGTTAGTTTGCAAACCCTAGATTTCCAAGAAATCATCAAACTCGACTAAAAAATCCAATTTCAACTATCTCTTCACAAATCTCAAATTATCATATAGTTAACAGTCATCACATATTTCTACTTCAACTAAGGTTGAACTCCAAAAACCTTAGAGTTCCACAGACTCAACAACATTACATACATAAATCTCAGAATGTTACATTTCACACTAGACAATGTCACTACTAGGATCTAACTGCAAAATCCTAGATTTTTCATTTCCCAACAATCATCTAAAACGGATTTTAGATTGTCACACATACTAGACAATTTAACTTCACTAGGGTTTAGCTAAAACACCCTAGATTTCTAGATACCAGCATCCTAGAATCTCAGACAAGGACTTCCATAAAATCCTAAAAACTCATGACCATCAATGACTAGGTCAGCGCACATATCTAGGAATTCATAAGCATATCATATGTCCATAAATACATTTGACGTAGACCAACCTAAGACTTCAATCAAGAGGAATATATATATATATATATATATATATATTATGCTTAGAATTCATTATCATGAAAAAATACATTTCATATCATGTGTTAGTCAACCCCAACTTCACAACAATATCAACTAAGAGTTAGACACACAATCAATTTGATTATACTAGGGTTTGATCAGTCAACACACATACCAAGTAAATCATTTCTAAGACAATGTAAGAGTCTTGCTCACACATTCCACAAATCCCCAATGAGCTAGGGTTCCAATGTAGAATCACATATTCCACCAAACCCTAATGTGTTAAGGTTCCAACGTAAAGACATAACAAACCCAACATTACCAAAACTTCAAAGATTCGGAATCTTAGACCTCATCATTCAACCCTAACAAGTTACGATTTCTTGATCATAACAAAATCCCAAACAAGACATCATCAATAAACTTCAACCAGCATTTCACAATCACCTTAAGCAGCTTAGGATTTCAAACATTCACATTAGCATACCCTTCGAATAGGGTTTTCCAGAACCTGTCTAAGGTTCTATAAAATCAATTCAGAATATGAGAGAGGGTGGGTAGATTTATCAAGAAATGAATCATCCAAACAAGAATCACTAAGATTCAACACAGCTATTCAAAACAAGGTTAGTAATAGATCATCAAATGAATCATTCTTTCAATCAATGTATTCAAAGCATGCCTTTGTTTCTTGACTAACCTTGTTTTGAGATATCATCCTTCTTATAGATGTTTTTCCTAATCAAGACAATAGAGCGAGAAAGGTGATTAGTATTCAATATAATCAAAATTGAATGAATATATGAACCCAAAACTAAAAATACATGAGATGCTTATCTTTGGGAATAGTTGGGAGCTCCCTCCAAAGCTCAAGGGAAACCGACAAACTTCCAACTGTTGAGACTTGCAGCAAATGCACCCCAAGAGGGTGGCAATCCTAATAGAGCAATCATCACCAGTTCATTGTTCGAAACAATCTCATCAATGGCCAAGAGATCATCCCTGAGTCTAGCTATCTTCACAAAGAAGGTTCCCACAATATCTTCATAGTCCTTAGTTCATTCTTCAAACTTGTTACTTGACCAATGTTTTTAATAGTGAACAACTTCGACAAGGCTTCATACATCTCCTGAGCATGATCGATGTTAGCTTTGAATGAGACGATTGTCTTTTATTCCTTCTATCATCAGAGTCGTAGCCACCAATTCTAAATCCTTGAATTTCACTTTGTCGGCATCATTGGCTTCTTTTGTAGGCTTCTTTACATTTCCTTTTACCAAATCCAACACCTTCTTCTCGAGGATTAAGTCAATCCTCTTCTTCCAAGATCTGAAGTTAGAAGCTCTTTCAAGATTTTTCTCACCATTGATAGAGTTAGACATCTTCCTTTGAATATGATAGACTCTTCCCTGAGATAGTGCCTATGAATGGATCTACCTTTTTCTTATTTCTTCACCAAAGCTCCGATACCATGTTGGAAAATTAGAAAGGCGATAAAGATTTTCTCAATCTTGATAATTACTTGTGATATTTCTTATTATTGCACTTCTTTATATCTTCTTTCTTTAGTTCATCAAACAAATACCACAAGTAGCAGTACAAAACAATGGATACAAGATGTAGGCACATGCCAGGGCAAAACCCCCCGCAAGGGGAAACCCCAATCAAAGTAAGTTTTCCTTTCAATAGTATTCTTTGAGGCTTTTCACCCTAGACCAATACCAGACCTTCCCTCCACAACAAATCAAAGTAATTATTCCTTTCAATAGTATTCTTTGAGACTCTTCACCCTAGACCAAGACTAGACCTCCCCTCCACCCCATGTCAGCGTCCAAAAGATTGACCTCTTCCCAGTAACTTCGACTATGCAGCGACTTGCAGCAGCCATCAGCGTCCAACAACATTCCAACTTGGAAGACTTTGATCTCCCAATACAAAGCACGAAACAGAGTGAGACCACCACCAAAAATTCAATTTTTCTCTTCTCCTTAGACTTCCCCAAACTCTCATTCACTTCGGCTTCCCGGCAACACCCAACAATCCAGTTCGCACTTCTGCCCAGCAACCGGTTTTTCACACTTCTACCTAGTAGAGAGAGAATGAGAAGTGATGCTCCAAATGAATTCGAAGTCCTTTTATAAGCTTCTTGTGCGGTCAAATGGGTCCTTAGGTCGACTTGATCTTTTCTTAGGCCAACATGGTGTGGAAGTCCCATAATTCATATTTGACTATACTAAATCAATTTACATGATTCAAAAGCCCAAAAAGGGTTTCTTTAAATGTATTCTATAGACTCAAGATAAATCCTAGAAGCCTTCAATGGGGACTTTGACCTAAAACATGGTGATCCAAGCATGAAACCTGTGCTTTAATAAGTCACCACAATAATAATAAAAACTATTTTTTTATTCTTTTGACACATACATTACGTGATGACTCAAGTACATTATTAAAGACCGAATATAGTTACTTTTTCCAACAAATCTTTCAAATCAGATGTACATTCAGATAATGTACAACCTACTTTAACAGGTATTCCATAACTTTTAGTATTGCAAGAAACTGATGACTAGTGACCCTAAACAGAATTCTCATGTTTGTAATGTATGGACATGAGTCTAAATTTTGTAATATATGAGATAGTTTGTTTAGTTAAATTTTGTAATATATGGGATAGTTTGTTTAGTTTTTTGGTTTCTTCTATTCAATTGTAAAGATCATTTTGTAATATATGGGATAGTTTGTTTAGTTTTTTGGTTTCTTCTGATCTATTTGATATGATATGATAGAATTGGTGAAAGGGGTCTCCAATTCAATTAGTATATAGTACCATTCAAAGAACACGTTGGTATGTTTGAATTTCAATAATGTAAATATATTTTGACTTTTCTATGTTCCACCTATGTTAAATTGAGGAGCATATACAATGACGCAATGTATATTCCACTCAAAGGGATTTGACCTTATAAGCATAATTAATCTTTTAGATAATACATGTCTACTTTTTTTAATTTCAATTGTTGAAATATCTTTTAACTTCGCTATCCCCATAAACATTTCCGCAATGAATGGTGATCTATCAAAAGAGATTACACATCATATTGCGACATTCTTCAAAAACATCTTGATGGTAATCAACATAAGGCTTTTCGCTAATATTTTCACTATACACTACAGCTTGACTAGAGTTTAACATGCATCGACACGCATTTTGGCTAATTGAGATACTTGCACCAGATAACATGCCAATTTTAAGGATACTCGTATGTCCCTTAAGTCGATGTTCAATTTGGATTCAATTTGAAGGGTGTGATAGCAAGACATATGCCTAAATTTAATATATTGTACAATTATATTGTTAGGTTGATGTTGAAATTTGATTCAAGTTAAAGGGTATGATAGAAACACATGCTGCAAATTTAATACAGTGGACAATTATTGTACCACAAATTTTTCAGATAATTTTTTAAAATATTTTGAATTTTTACATGGTTTGCATTAATCAATTATTTACAAGTTTTAATTATCAAGGTCTTGTATACTGTTTAAGATACGACTGTAACGATTTAGGATACTATTTACAATACAATCCAAAAATTTAGCAATGTAACTGAAAAACTAACGGATGAAAGATGACTAAAAACTCGAACAATATACGAATACAACTACAATTTTGGGATATTCAGAAAACGCTTTATTTCTCATGAGAAAGGGAAAAAGTACCAATGTTAGAAAAACAAAATGTATTCTATATATCTTATATAGACATAAACACCAGAATTTTGTGAAGTACATGAATGAAATTCTTATTCACATTGTATGTTTTATCATAGATTTGCATATATTGACATGCACAATATGTCTCGAATGAGATATCACTTGGATTATGCTTACATATTCTTTAAAATTCTGGAGGGCCCTCGTAGTTTGTTATTTAGTTCAATACTTTATTGTTCCCTTTTTCAGTACCAGCCACGAGAAAAGTTACGATAAACTTAAATATTGAAACCTTACAATTTTATTCCTAGAAGGGCATCCGAGTCAAATTGTTACCTGATGTGAAAGAACTTGTAGATTGAACTAATTCCTGTATATACATTATAAAATGAGCAGTAACTCACCATTGTAGACATAGTAAAAGGAACTACAGGTTGAATTAAAGTTTTTGTATCAAATGAACAGCAACTCATGTGTCAGGTAAATTGTATAGTGCATTTGTGAAATGATAAAGTTCCTCATCTAGCAGGTACGTTGAAAATGATGTTCCCTCTCGAAGGTATGTTGGAAATATGTTCTCCCAAAAAATTAAACATGTCACAAAATTTGGATCAGAAATTTTGAAAAAAATTATGATCCACGTATAAACACACAGGAGACATGATAATCACCAAACATACAGGGGCATAACCAAAAACACCAACACAATTATAATAAATATAATATTTCTATTGCTAATTTATCAGAATAAACTTGTGATGCAAAGCTGTTGGGAAAAGATGGACTCTTAAAAGAACAGAAAATATTCCTCAAACAGGTTCGGCGCTTAAACCTTGTCACATTTTCAGCACAGGCATAGAGGCTTACATTAGGAAGGGATGGTTACATGATACTTTACAATCCAAATACTCAGACGCTGGTTAACAGGGACGGTGCATAACTCACTGCTCAAAAATAAAAATAAAAATAGCTGAAGAAATACGACACATGCTTCAGTGATGAGCAAGCCAGATGAATTGAAAAGCTACCTTTTACTCACAAAACAATTAATTATGACAGCATCAAATGTCCGGAATAGAGTTTTGCACAAGGGATAAGTAAACAGTAAACCTTGTAGATACTTATTGCCATGGGCACTAGAGAAGGGTCAGGTTGGCAATGGTAGAAACTCAAGAAAATGATCTGGTTTTCAATATCAAGGATAATCATCGTTGAATGGAAACAAACCTTCATTAAACCATCAGCATTACCTGCTTGAGAGTAGTTTAGGTGTTGCATGGAAATAGTTCAAAAGGTTCAATGACAGAGCCACATGACCAGGTCAGATAACATACTTGCCAATAGGTATACTGACAAGGGGAGTTAAATTCATCCCCTGAGTTAGTAAACCTAGAAAAGGAGGTTAAGTACACAAGATTGACTCAGAGACTTTTCTAGAAACAATCATATTACAAAGGTGAAGATGTATCAGAATTTGTACACCTAAATGATCTACATACACAACTCTTTCTTCTATCAACTTTACAAAGAATTTAGCAGTTACACGGATGCTCTTTAGAACAGAACAGAACCGATTTGCAGCCTTAAAGGCCATCCAAAGCCCTACTTTAAGCCTTTGTGTTGGAACATTTGGATGGAAAACTAAAAGCACTGATTCTTGAGCATTGCCTGCAATAAACTGGATATTGACAGGAAACAAATCAATAGAGCTAATCAAGATATGGGAAAAAATGGGCAATCAAAGTAGAAGATGAAGCAATTCACATTCTGCCCATTCCTCTTAAAGAAGATGAGATCAGCATAGGTACCTCCACATAGAAAGTCTGGAATCTAATGCATTTCCAGCTGATCCTGGCCTTTAATCTCCAATGTATTTTCAGCTTGGAGATAAGCTGGAATTAGTCCCTCGGGATGTGTGCAGAAGCAATATACAAGACCACAGAAAAAATTGTCCTTCTGAAATAGCCTGATTATAAGCAATCAATTGCATCTACATATATTGCAGACAACTAAACATGCAAATGCGTGAAAATTACCTTCTAAGAATAGACCTAGTTTCCACCTCTTTCCTCTAACTCCAGTTTCTTTGCATTTACTCCATTCTGACCACTATCAGCTGTGGCAACTTCAGAACCAACTGTTTCAGCTGCTGAAGAATAGTCATCAGACTTGGTTTCTGTCTCTGCTTCTGGCTCCAAGTCTGGGAAAAGTTCTGCCTGCAATGATGGTGAAATCCCTTTCACATGAAGCCATGTAAGCTCCCAGAGGCTGTCACCTCCAAGCGTGCTTCTCTGCATGAGAACTCCTCGTGCCTTCAATATGAGTAACATGTTCTTCAGCAACTCAGGAATCAGTTCTTGAAGTTTGTCACTGCCTTTACCTCTCAGTTTTGCTTTCATATACTTCTCCATGCGGCTGAGCACACCAAGCCACAGTTTTCGGAAGTTTGGCAGAGTAAATAGCTGATCCAAAAATTGCAAAAATATTTTTGAGAGAAATTTCATGGCATGATGAAGGGTGCCCTCCATGTTACGATATTCCTTAGGAGAATGACCTTGAGCAATCTCCAGCAAATCATCAAGCATTGTAAAGATGACTTGATCAAAACACTGTAGCCAGACTGAAGGTGTTAAGCAAATTGCATCTGCTGCTGATAGGCACCTCTGCAATGACAGAAGAGCATAATTTCTGACTTCTTCTCTCTGCTCTAAACAAACTTTCCGAAGCCCATGTGCTAACCGCAACCACATTTCCCCTATTTCTTGGGAGGACTTCGAAGTATCCTCCCGAGAATCACCTACAGTTTTCCAATCAACAGAGACACTCTTTGACCACCGAATTAAGCATTTAACAGATTCAGTCATCAAGTCCAGAGCACGCAAAGACCTGTCAGCCAAACCAACCCGAGACTCTGCAAAAGCTCGAGTAGCATCAAGGCATAAAACATAGTTTGCTTGTGTTAGATGTGCACCATCAGACATAATGAAGGATAGTGCTTCAAAACCACATTCTGATGCTTCTGGATGGCGAGCAGTAATAGAAAGCAGAGATGAAACTGTGCGCCACCCCATTGGAGATTTAATGTGGCCAGCGTTTGCTTTCACAAGACGCATGACTTCTTGAGTGATGTGTTCACAATATGCATCTGCTACCCGGGCATCCAATTTTAAAATAAGTTGCAAAGATCTCAAAAGTTCATCTGCAAGATTTTCCTTGTAAGGAAGCAAACGTTGACAGATGCGTAGGAGTCCAAAGACAGCTTTTTCTACAAGAGCACATGGCATAACTGTTGATTGCACTATACCAGCAATATGCTCATAAACACCCTGCCACAGGAGCATAATTCTATCCCGATTGTTTAAAGTAATTGCAATTAATAATTCAAGGCAGAAAACAGCAGTGTCTTCATCTTCAGGCGAACTACTACCCTTCTGTGGTCTACCAGCTGCCCAAATGAGGGCCCTAGCAAGCTGCAGCAAGGACTCTGCTTGTAAAAATTTACTCTCTGTAAAGATACTATCAATATGACATTTTTGGATGGTTTGCACAGTGCGCTGATGTGCAGCAAGCTGCTGCTCAGTTGGTTGAGACCTTGGTTCATCAGTGTCAAGTGACAACAGTTGGCTAAACCTGCCCATCAACCCTGATGATCGACGTGGAGTACCAACTACAGGTATATGAGATATAGAAGGAGTCCCTGAAAGTGGCTTGCCATGCATAGAGTCATTTGCAAGATCAGGATCTTCAGCTGCATCACTTGCAACACGAGCAGGTAACAGGCCTAGCTTATGTAACCTCAAGATACAATCAAGGATGTTCCTCCATCCAGTTCGAATATAGTCCCCAAACCTGTTTGCTATGGTGAAAACTGTGACAGTTGCCATCCTTGCTTTTGTATCATCACCAAATGCAAGAAGAGGCTCCTCAACAGAAGCAGCTGGGTTAAGAAGAGTTGTAAATTTACAAAGAGACACAACTAAATCATCAAGCACATCCTCTAGATGATGACAAGCTGACATTTTAGCCACTGCAAGAAAGCCATCAACACATGTGTGGAAAACATCTTCATCTTCTGCATGGTCAAAGACCACTGAAATGGCTGCAATGGTTGGACCTGAGATGATGGCAAACATATCATGATCAAGGAAGGGTCTGGAATCACACACAATGTAAGGAGGTGTTTTCTGAGATTTCCGTATGAGATCAATCCAACGGCTAGGATTCATTTCCGGGAATAAACTTTGTTCATATATTGTCCGGATTTCATTCTTGACAATGGCATGGTAAAGCTCAGAGAGATACTCTCGAGGAAGGTCTTTGCCAGCATTGATATGCCGATTATTTCTGATGAAATCCTCTTCAGTCATCTTCTTCTTAACTTGGACATTGTGCTGATCTGTATTAAGCATGATAAGTGAATAGGACAATAGAAAAGCTGAATCCTTATCTGCAAGAATGCCTGATGACTGTTCATAATATCTCTCTGAGAAAGCCTCCAGAACCCTTTGTATTTTTTGAGCTTCACCTGGCAAACGGAAGGTCTCAAGAAATAACCGCAATGCAGTGTCTAAATTCATGTCCTGAAAGTCAAATGTCTTTGCAAATTCATGAAGCACCTTCACACAAAACTCATCATGATTGCCCAAGAAATCACCAACAAGGTTTTTATCAAGTCCTGCAGTATATCTAAAAAAGCAAGCAACACTTTGGTGATCAAGCTTCTCAGGAAGTAAATGAGTCCCTTGAAGAAATTCGAGGCCTTTTTTTGCATCCCTGTTAAAGTGATCTGCTCCAATCATCAACCTTCTCTTGATATATTTTTTGCGGCGAACAAATTCCACCCAATGGTTAGCATCTTCATAACTCTCACACTTGATTGTCCAAAATGGTGCATATTCCTCTATCTCCTTTACAGGTACAGGCTCTGGAAGGGGTGATGCAGCAGTGACCCTATCTGCCATGCTGTGAATGACTGCAATCAGCCCATCCAATGCCAAAATGTGCATCGCAGACAAGGGACAATTTACTGGAAATGCACTACGTGACAGTAGGTTCCCAAGCTCCTCAAATATGTTAGCACAAGTAATATCACAATCCAAATTTGCATACATCTCAGGCATAAATGTTGGTTGTCTGCAGAAGTCTACCAATGCTTCCATTGCTACTTCCTGTTGCTGATAAGAAGCCCCATACTTGCTCTGTGCAAGCCTGATTATAACACAACTAAAGAAAGCTTCCAGTTGCAGTTTCAACTTCGTACGCAGATGATGATATAGATTAAGAACAATGCTGCATACCATGGACAAAATCAAAGGGCTCGATGACAATCCAAACTGCATCAAGTTACGAAAAAGCTCATCCTGTATAAGGGCTAGCAATTTTGGGTGTTGGCCTATGGATTGCCCTCCTAGTTCAATTGCAGAATTTATCAATCCCAAAGCAAAAAATGGAACATCTTCATCAAAGGCTAAGGCATTGGACCTAGCACCTATGCCCATGGTCTCAACAATATTCAAAAGAGAGCATAAGAAGTGAAAAATTTCCACCATGCATGGGACCCCATAGGGCTCTGTCAAAATATGTACATCGTTAGACAATTCTTTAGTGGTAGATTTAGTACCCGTTGTTTTATCATCTGAATAATTCACTTGTGATGCAAATGCACCAGCTACTGATATATTGGCAGAATCAGCGTCTGCACTCCCATTATCAAACTGCCTGCCATCTATTCTGTGTTCTTTTGGAAGCCCATCTACCTGCAGAAAGAAAATCATGTTACATGCCCATCATTTTAAGCACTGAAATTATTTTTGCAATTTCATGTACAACACAGCAACCATATATGACAATCTAGCCTTCAACAAGAACAAACGCAAGACAATGTCTGAAAAGTTTACAAATCACTCAATCATGCCAAGGGCCAAAGTTCAAACAGCTTACATGAACTTTCGACTTGACAGAAGGCATATCACTTCCATTGGCAGCTGCAACAGCCTCGGCATGATCAAGCTCTGGCAAATGAGCGAAAATAGCCCTCACAAGCTCATGCATTGTGTGCCGAGCTACTCGTTGTAGCAGTTCACTTTTTGTTCCAGCTTGATGAACCACTCGAAAGCATGTATTTACGATGGTACAAACATCCTGATTGTTAAGGACTACAGAAGTCTTGCTTTTCATACAAGCCAGAAGAACCTGCAGGATCTTCATCAAGACCACCTCTTCTGATGCTGGGTCAGTTACTTCAAATCGACAACTTGTCACAGCATCCACTATGGAATGCATTGCCTCATCAACATGGACTGTATTCAAATCAAAAACTTCCAGAGTTAAAATCTTGTAAACTGCAGATAAGGCAACCCCAGTAATTGGTGCTCCAGTTTCATCTGAGCGGATTACATCCATAAATGGTTTCAAATAAATAGATGGATCGATCATGTGCCATGGTTGTTGCCAGCTAAAGATTTGCCGGCGTAAATTCTTTAAAGATTGCACAAGTGAGTGCTCTAACTGATCATCACCTGCCATATAACGGCCTGCCCACCTTGCATTTCTCCTCATTACAGCCAACACGGCACCCACTTCTGAGTTCACCATACAAGCTAAAGCCCCTCTCTTTGCTATGCCACCGCATTCTTGGGGCTCCTCTTCTATTGCCTTAATTCCAGTTTGCAGTTTTGGACGCCCCATTTGCATGAACTTACTACTACCTGTAAACTCTAAAATATGTTGAACTAGAAATCTGCCATCACCATTGTCAAAACACAATCTGGGCTCAACTCAGCAACAAAAGAACCAGCTTGTTCCTGAAAATGAAGCCTCCTGTCAGAATCAGTTATGTTTACACTGTGGACCAGCTAAAGGTTACATCAGTAAAAAGTTATTTATGCATGGTTACCCTGCAATTCCAACAGAAATTAAGTACAAATTAAAATTGAACCACTTTACAGCAGGCTTTCTGATCTAAAGTGAAAATCTATGTTAACATGACCCAGACATAGGGTTAGGGATCACACCAATGTGACCATATGATTTCAAGAATATCAGTAGATAATGAAAAAGGCCTTCGATAAAAACTCGAAAATTGTTCATGCGACGATGTGGGGATGGAAGGCTTCGGCGCCCATGGCCGAACAGGGGATTTTTGAACTGGTCTTCTGCGCGGTGGATATTGGCGCCCATGGATGAGACTCGGGAGCTGGATGTTGCGGGACAGAAGTCTCTGGGGTGTGTAGTAATGATAGAAGTCTCTGCTATCATTACGCTGTGAATGGATTCCGGTCGGTGTGAAGCGCGGGAGAGGTTTCATGATAGTGAGTCGGTGGATATTGAACCTGCGTTTGAAGACCTTCTCGCCTGTTGGGGACACGATGTGTCTGAGGAAAACCTGCTCTATTACTTTCCGAAAAATGCAGTGAAGTCAGGTATTCTTGACAAGGCGGTGGAAGGAGGAGTATTGCAAAAAGGTACCCAAGAAAGGATACCTGTACAAAATCCAAGGTTGAAAGGAACGCTTCCCAGCCTGATAAGGTCCTCGTCCAAAGAAGAGGCTGGAGGGGAGTCGAACGGATCTGGAGTAGAGGGACAAAAGCGAAGCATGGTCTCAGTTTCGGCTGTTGGGGTAAATAGGATGGGCGTGGAGTCAAATGAAGTCAACATTCTACCTGCTGGAAGGTGAACTGAGCTGTTTGAGGCAGCAGAGGGAGAAGCCAAGACGGAGGTAGTGGGTGGGAAGAGGAAGAAGTCCAAACTCTTCAGAAAAAAGGAGGAGAGGCCTAGCTGCGTTTTCAGAGTGGATATGCATATAGACCAGGCGTTGGAAGCATCGGAAACCTTATTAGTTGGCAGAGTCCGTGGAAGAAAGTTCTCGGCTGCTTTCATCAAGGATTGGGCTCAGACAGAATGGAAAGATGCTCTGGGTCAGCCAGAAGAGATCATGATTCTTGACAAAGGATGGTTTTGCTTTCGGATTGGACAAAAGGAGCATGTCGAATGGGTGTTGGAAAAGCACTAGAGTTTAGGAAAGAGGCCCATCTTATTCAGGAAATGGATGCCCCTTTTCGATGCCCAGAAGGAAAAAACGGCGGAGTCCCTAGTCTAGGTCAAATTACCAGGTCTCCCTATTCAATTCTGGACTGACTCGGCTTTCTCTTCAATTGGGAACACGCTGGGTAAGTTTCTCGACTCAGACAGAACTTATTTACGCACTCATGACTAGAGCGTTGCCCGCCTTTTGGTAAGTTTAAATCCCAGAGAAGGTTTGGCAGACGATATGCTCCTGAAGTATCGTGGTCTTGAGTTTATTCAGACCTTGGACTATGAAAACCTCCCTTTCAGATGTCATTGCTACCATATTTATGGACATCTGGCCCGGGAGTGTCCTCTTGGACAGCGCCGTCGTCGAAGGCAAAGGAAAAATGGGAAAAACCTGGAGGAAAAGAAAAACCAAAAGGTATTCACTCAGAAAGAAGGGGCCCAGAACAAAGAGACTGATTATCAGGCAATCACTCAGGAGTTGGGCCCGGAGCATGCCGAGGAAGCTGGAAACGAACAGCCTGGGGTTGCAGCGAGTGAAGCTATATCAAATCCACTACCTTCCCCTAGTATCTTAGCAGTCCCTGTAGTGGATGGAACGATCCAGGCTAGTTCTCTTCTTCCCCCCTCCTCCTCCTTTCGCTCCTCTAATACTTTTCCTCTTTCTTGCTGTGATGAGGAGGGTCCTGTCAGGCAGCTATCGAATAATATGCCAGATCCGAAGAAGGGACTAGCCCCATTAGACAGTGTTATAATGACGATCCCATCTTCTCCTTTTCTGTCATCTGTTCCCATGGGTTCTGCCTCTTCTCTTCCTCCTGGAGATGGGGACCCTGAACCCCACTACAATCTTAGACCATTAGCCATCAGGTCTGATCAGTAAAGGGAAAGGCCCAATTTTAGGAGGTCTGGAGCTGGATGTGGGGTCAGTAGATTCGAGAAAGTTAAGAGGAAGGAAAACAAATCTGTCGAAGGCACAGTTGAAGGCTGTCATTGATATTGCTGGAGGGAAACAGATGTCTCTGCCAGGGTGCTTAGAGCAAAGCAGTCACCCCCTAAGTGTTCTAGATGATCATTTTATCCTACAACTGCAGGGGTCTAGCTAGTCTACCCAAAAAACTAGCTCTGAAGGAACTGGTCAGGTCCAACAAACCTGATATTATTCTTCTTCAAGAAACTCTCGGGAAGGGGGATGAAATTTCAGGCTGTCTTTTCAAGCTTCTTCCAGGTTGGAGATTTCATGCAATCGACGCGAATGGACATTCGAGAGGAGTGGTTCTCGGTTTTAACGTGAAGGTGCTTCGAGAAATCTCCTCTTGGGGATCAGAAAACGTGTTGGTTGTGGAACTTTTTTCCAACGAACTATGCATCCCCTTACTTCTTCTCAATGTCTATGGTCCTGTCTTGGACCGGGAGAGATTCTAGAACTCCTTCGCAAAGTCTTTCCTAGCACACCCCAACCTTATTATAGGTGGAGACCTTAATTTTTCTCTGGGGTTGACAGAATCTTGGGGGGTCAATGCCAGAGCAGATCCCCTCTCTGAGTTTTTTCAAAATAAACTGGCCTCTTCTCCCCTGGTGGATGTATCCCCAATAAAGTTGCGCCCTTCGTGGAGGAATCGAAGATTAGGAGATGATTGGATCGGGAAGAAACTTGATCGATTCCTGATTTGTGATTCGCTGGCAGAAAGTTTACAGGGGTTTAGACATTGGGTTGGGGGTGGTGGTCTTTCGGATCATTTCCATGTCTTCCTGGAAGTGAAGGGAGACCTTACTAAACCGGGTACTCCTTTCAAATTTAATTCTTCTTGGCATTTGGATGCTTCCTATACTAGCCTCTTCCATACCACTTGGAAGAAAGACGTTCTTAATGAAGGTGAGAGTCGAAGTCAGGCTTTTATGAGAAATTTAAATAGGATGAAGGCCGCCTCAAAGCAGTGGGCCCTCCAAAAGAAGCTGAAGGAAGAAGAAACCATGAATTTTGTAAACTCTGAACTCGCCCTCCTTGAAGACCTAGACGGAAATGGCTATGGTTCAGTAGAGTCTCGGGCTAGAATTCTAGAGTTGGAGAAGGAAAGAATGGGAATTCTTCAGCTCAGAGAGCAAAGTTGGCAATTAAAAAGTAGAGCTATCTGGTTGCAGGCAGGGGACGAAAACACAAAGTTTTTTCATAATTATGCCAAAGGGAGAAAAAACTCCAATACTATCTGGGAAATGAAGAAAGACAATGGTGAAATGGCATGTTCTTTTGAAGATCTGGCCTCTTTGGGGGTCAATTATTTCAAGAATCTTTTCAAAGCTCCGGATGAAGTTTCTATTGCAGAAGTTATTAGAGTTGCCCAGATCTTTCCAAGATTCATAGAGGAGGAAGATAATGATTCCCTCATGGCACCTGTTTCCAAGGAGGAGGTTGAAAGCGTCCTCAAATCTATGCAAAGGGACAAAAGCCCCGGCCCGGATCACTGGACTGCTGAATTCTTCCAGCATTTCTTTGAATTCATTGGAGATGAGTTAGTGGCTGTTGTGGAAGATTCCAGGCGTTCAGGTTCTATCTATCATCCTTTCAATGCCACTTTTCTAGCACTCATACCCAAATCTGATCTTCCAATTTCTTTCAGCGATTTCAGGCCCATCTCTCTGTGTACTTGTGTCTACAAAATTATTACTAAAATTATTGCAATCAGGCTAAAACCCTTTCTTTCTAGTAACATCTCCCCTGAGCAATTTGGCTTTCTAGATGGCAGACAAATTCATGAAGTTGTCGGAGTAGCTCAAGAAACGCTTCACAGTCTAAAAATTGGGGAAAAAAAGGAGTCATTGTGAAAATTGATTTGTCTAAGGCTTATGACAAAATCAGTTGGTTGTATCTGAGGCTTCTGTTAACTCATTTGGGCTTCAGTTATGATTTTGTTAGATGGATTATGAGCTGTGTTTCTTCTTCATCCATAGTTGTCCTGATCAATGGAGCAGCCTCCAGTTTTTTTAGCCCTGACCGTGGCCTTCGCCAAGGTTGCCCGCTCTCTCCCCTTTTGTTTTTGCTGGCAGCAGATGGAATCAGTCTCTTGATCCATGAAGCAAAAAGACAGGGGACGCTCAAAGGAATTGAAGTAGCTCCAAATTTCTGGGTCACTCATCTCCTCTTCGTGGATGACATAATCCTCTTCAGCAACGGTAGTCTCGAGGACTGTAGGTCGCTCAAGAGGATTTTGGACCTTTTCCTGAAGGCCACTGGTCTCTGCATAAATGAGAGAAAATCTACACTAACATGCACAGGTTTGTCTAGAGAGATGCTGCGCAGAGTGGAATCGATCCTGAACTTTGAAGTCAAAACTCTAGAGGATTCTTTTAAATATCTGGGGTTCTTTCTGAAGCCCGACAACTACAAGATAAAAGATTGGAAGTGGATCCTTGCAAAACTAGAATCCAAACTGAATCATTGGAGTTACAAGTGGCTCTCCAGGGCTGGCAGGCTCATCTTAATTAATTCTGTTCTGATGGCAATCCCAGTCTACTAGGCTAGTCTGACATGGGTTCCCAAAGGAATTTTATACTCAATAGATAAATTATGCAGCAGATCTTTGTGGGTGGGGTCCAAGTCTGAGAAAGTTATCCCGTGGATCGCGTGGGATAAAATTGCTCGTCCAAAGGAGTGGGGAGGCTGGGGTATTAAAAACCTCGCTTGTTTCTCCCAATCTCTAGCAGCAAAGCTAGCCTAGAGGCTCATTTCCATTGAGAACCTGTGGACCTCTGTGTCTAAAGGGAAATATATTGATCCTCTATCAACGCTTGACTAGATCAGACTACCGCAAAAGTCTTCCAAAAATTCCTCGATGGTCTGGAAAGCAGTGGTTGCATCTGTCAAAGTCGTAGAGAAGGGATTGGCTTGGAGTGTGGGAGACGGAACTCAGATCAGGTTGGGTAGAGATCCCTGGATAGGTTGTTCAGAGAGATTTTCTCTATCTCAGGGGTTGGTTTCGGTCTTAAAAGAAAGGGGTCTTCACACATTATATCAGGTGGTTGATCCTCGGGCTTCCACCATCTGGAGTCAAGGGTGGTTTCAGGGAAGAGATTTAAATTTGAATGATGAATGGTTGGAGGAATGGGACTTGTATAAAAGGGACCTTCTCAATTCCTCTGTCAGGCTCTCTGATTCCCCGGATGAGCTTAAATGGGTCTATGCCCAGAATTGTATTTATTCTCCAAAGTCGGGGTACAAATGGATGATGTCTCAAAATGGATGGGAGAATCCGGCCTGGTGGGCAAAGTCGTTATGGAAGTTAAAAGGACCAGCGAAATCAAGACTGTTCTTCTGGTGTGTCCTGCTTCAGAAAGTTCCTACCTGGGATTTTCTTCAAAGAAGAGGAAGGATTGGTCCCGGCAGGTGCCCCCTTTGTAAAGACAGCGTTGAAACAGTTCAGCATCTGTTTCTTTATTGCCCCTTTAATTCCAGCCTATGGGCCGAAATGTTAAGATTGATAAATGTTCCTTTAAGGTGGGAAGGGCAGGGGCTCTTAGATGCTTGGCAGAGGTGGTGGTCTGAATCTTCAAATGACAGAGAAAGAACCATTCCGTTACTCATTACCTGGGGGACATGGCTAGCTAGGAATCAAGTTATCTTTAAGGATTCATTTTTCCCTATTGGAAGACTTGCAACAGAAGGAGTTGCTATTTATGAAAGTATTCTTGTTCCTCAAGCTTCTTCTACATCCAGAGCTGTTTGTCAAGAATCTACCAGAGATTCTATGCCGTGGACTTACTTTGACGGGACCTCGGACATCAATGGTCGATGCGGAGTAGGCTTGATTATTCACTTATCAAAGGAAAAGGTTGTTAAAGCTTCAATTGGTTTGGGACAGGGCTCCAATAATTTTGCTGAATTGAAAGCCTTACATCTCCTTCTCGGTTGGCTTATTCTTAGAAATGTGAGAGAAGTTCAGATATTCGGGGACTCAATGAATGCAGTGAATTGGTTTAATGGGGCTCAACGATGCAACAATCTCATTCTGACACCCCTGTTGAAAGAAGTTTCTCGCCTCAGGAGTCAGTTCTTGGAGATCTCTCTCAGTCATATCTTCCGGGGAAGGAATTTCGATGTGGACCGCCTTTCCAAAGCAGGTGTTGAGCTTGATATGGGGTCGTGGTCTGTTTCAGAGGATGAAAACGAGGTGGTTTGATCTGTCGAACAGCCCATCTTCGTTTAATTTTGTTTCTCCAATTCTTTGTTTTTGTATATATTTTGTTTTGGTTCATATTGTTCATCGCTTCCATTTCTTTCTGTAGATCTTCTCCTAGTTTTCTGGGTTGGTTCCCTTAATCGTGGAGGCCCGGGAAGCTATTTTTTCCTCCTTTTTTTCTGTCATTCAAGAATCCTTCAAGTGTTCACTATGGATTCTTGAGGTCCGTGTTATCTTTGATCTCACTGGGCTTTTTTCCTAGTGTGATTCTGACCCCGGAAAGCGCGTGTAGTCTAGAGGAGCCATCATTCATGGATTGGCTTGCTGAGTGTTTTTACTCAGTGTTCAGGTTTTGACAACCCGCTGAGATTTTCTCCCCTTTTATGGTGGATTACAGTCTCTTTGTAATGCTTGCATATGCTTTGTAACCCTATTTTCTAATAGAAGGTTTGATTTTTTTCTGTGGAAAGAAATAAACAAAAAAAAAGAGGGCAAAACTCATAAATTTGAAAGGAGATGTTCTTCACTTGTGGGACAAGAAACTTGAGGATCCTGGCCCCTATTTATAGGGGGCATATAACCTCATTTGTACACATCAAGTCATTTGATCATTTGAGCTTATTGATCTCTCATAGACAATTGCATTTATCTTTATGATGTGTGACAATATTGGATTGAATTTATTTATAATCACCATGTTGATGCCCTAACTTGCCAGTGCTCAGTGAAAAACATCACCCAAACTTCAAACAAACTGCAAAGGCATTAATATTACTGCATCAATAAAGATTAAACTACAAAAGCATTGAATTCACATATTAGACCTCGATATTACTACAATAAAGATATTCATTAAAACATAGTGAATCAGCAGATGACAGGATTGATGAAACAATTTATAGATTTTGTTACAACAACCTTACAAGTTTCAGGATCAAAAACACCATTACAAAGTTACAACAGACTGGGATGACGTTTCACTTTCATGGAAAATGAACTATTGAGAAGTACCATTTCATAGTTTGGTAGTTGTTTGATGATAAGAACATAATAATAATCAAGTGAAAGAAGAAGCTAATCAAGTTAAGTAAACATCACAAGCAGTCATTAAATCAAGAGAAATCAGCTAATCTAGCTTCCCCTAGATTTCTCAACATGGTATCAAAGCTAAGGTGACTACATCAAGGAAAGGCAGCTTGGAAATCATCCAATTGAAGAAGGATACATAAGGGCCAAGCACAAAGAGATCATCAAGGACTAAAGGATGGAACTAAGAAGCATCAAGAAGGACCACCCATCTCATTACAAGGATCACATCATCTCAACTCTTAAGGATCACATCATCTCAACTCTTGAAGAAGAAGACTTCAAAAGACCCTACCTCCATTCAAGGACCCTACACTTGAAGCATTCTTTGGAAACTCGTGATTCTACGAATCATCTTCCAAGGAAGCAAAAAGAAGCATTGACCTCATCATCAAAGGAATCAAGGCTTCATTTCTTTCCTTTCTCTTCTTGTTGTCCTTCTTGAGTTTACGACAATTCCTTTAGAAGTGCCCATATTCACTACACCCATAGCATTGTATCTTTGACTTATCAGTCTTCTTCTTTTTCCGAGGATCAAGCTTTCCAAACTTTCCTTTGCTCTTGGCCATGGCAGCATATGCTTGAACTTGCTCATTTGATCCAACATTGCTTTTTGCCTTCAACCTAGTTTCTTCAATCTTACATAATGACCAAGTTCACTAAATGGAATGGCTTCCTTCTTTCCATAGATATGATACAAAGTTGCCCCATTCATTAGGTAGTGCACTGAACACAACGGTGGTCATTTCTTTATCAAACATTATTTCTCCTAGTTCTTGAAGTTGATCTCTTATTTGTGACACCCTCATAAGGTATGAGGCTATCCCTTCTTCCTTTGATACCTTCATCTTGTATAGCTCGATTCTTAATGATATAACTTCTCCTATAGTGCTTACAAAAAACAATTCTACCAACTTATCATAGATTTCTTTTGATTTCTCCAACTTTGCTACATAAGGAATGAGAGAATCCTTGATCGATTCTATGAGGATTCTTTGAGCCCTTACTTCCCCTTTCATGTACTTCGATAGTGCTTGAGATTGCTCTTGTGATGGTTTGGAAATTGAACCCTTAATATATTCAATAACTTCATTCTCTATGAGGATCAAATCTATCATTTTCTTCCATGCAAGGAAATTTGATGACCCAACTAGTTTGTTGCTCTCCTTGCAAAATGAAGTCATATTAATGGTAGATCCAAACATAAATAGAAAATACTTACTTGTCAAGTGAAGATCCTCCTTGATGATGATATCTTCAACTTGATGCCTTCTTGATGATGTTGATTATTGAAGATGCTTTGTTAATGATGATTACTTCCTTGATGATGTCTTCCTTCTTCAAAAATGACAATACTTTTTCTTCAACGGAGATGCCCTTCTTCAAAGATGCTAGAGAAGGAAGAAGTCAAAGAAATAGGAAGTGATAGACCTTCACTATTAGGTCTCTCACACATTTTCATGTACATAGAAGTTGGCAAGTAAATGTAGGAAACATTCAGAATGATAGATGCATGACATCATCATAGAAGCAAGGAAGGATAGCTGAAGTAGAAGTCTTCATGGTTGTAGCAGTCACCATGATAGAAAGGAAGTAGCTCATGGCTTCTCCATTAGAAGCATACAAGGACAACTGAAGTAGGAGGATATATGGTTGAACAAAGTCATCTAGCAAAATAGAAGATAAAAAGATCATCATACATCATCATTATTAGAAAGGAGCATTTGCAGAATGAGGATCATCAAGATCTTCCACTAGAATCTTTATAAGAAGGTTCACCTCTACTTGGAAGAAGCATCTCATTGATAGTCTACCATCCACCTTGTGTGGGATCCATTGTTTAGAAGGATGAAGGTATGATAACAAAGTTGCGCAGCATGTCAAGTTGGTTGAAGTACTCTCACCTTCAAGCAAGGAATGAAAGTTGTTGAAGGAAAGTCTAGATGAACACATACAGGAAAAGGTATGTATATGTGGTAATAGATAGATAAAGTCATGTCATCATATGAATACAAATAGAATGGGTTAAAATGCTCTATTACATGAGCATGATGAAAGAAGAAGAATCTCTTCCATTAGAATGTTGTATGAAGGCATGAAGACAATGTGCCTTGAACTCTTTGACATATTGACAAGATGGAATCAAGATAATATGACCTCATGAAGAATTTGAGGTGGTTGGCACCTATGATTCCTAAGATGAAGGAATCATAATTCCTAAGATGAAGGAATCATATATAGAAGATTATGGGAAAGCAATATGTGAAGAAGATGAAAGAAGAGTTCGTTGGAAGATGCATCTATAAGATAAGAAAAGTGACCAACATCCGATAACTCGAAGGATTAGCTATGACATCTCCTTGGAGAAGGTATGAAGACCCTGATAAAGTCGAAAAAAAGGAGACCCTTGATATTGAATGTCTTGGAGATGGATTCATACATGTGCAGGATGTTGATTTGACAAGTTGATGTCATGACGTAAGGCCATCTTAAAAAGGTAACTTTGACTTACTGTTCATTTTGATTTTTGAGAAAGCATCTAGTTGGGTTGAAACGGGGCTACTAAAAGAGAGTTGTAGAAGTCACCTACAACCTGCACTCATGAAATTGGACGGAAGATCCTAGAAGAATGATGACTTGGAAGAGGTAGTTGGATAAAGGATAGTCAAATGTGGACTAGAAGATCACTCCCCGATGAAGAGAAGGGTGACATGACTATTGGTTCAACACAATGTTTCGTTGAAGGGAAGTGATAAAGAAGATGGTTGATGCTCTACAAAGAAGAAGGCTCCATGATGAAGAAGTTGAAATTCATGACATGACACCGAAAGGAAGATCCCTACAAGCAACTGATAGTACCATAACCTCCACCAAATAACAGATAGTTGTTGAGGGAAACAAGTCCCTAATTGAGAGGGAGCTTGGGCAAGTCCCTGGTTAACAGGGAGCTTGAGTATATTCCTTTTATAGGAATGGGTATATCCTCCCTAGTTGAGAGGGAGAGATAGACACATCATTCTTGTCTTCATGTTATGAAGAAAGAATGGAGGATTGAGTAAGCATTTGGTTTTTGATACACTTTGAGGATGTGGTGGGGCATCAACTAGGTAAGAGTAGTTGAAGAGGAAATCCCTTGAGGATGTGTTAATCCAAGACAGGAATTGTCCTAAAAGATCCTACCTTGTGAACACATCCGAGTGGGATATGTACCTTAAGAGACAATGATGATGGTGTTTATCAGTCATTGTCTCGCCAGCATTGTTCTCTAATCTTGTGGGGGGATAGAATTGTTAACCGAGACCTTGTTATGTGACAATGTTGGTTGGTATGATGAGATGCAATGAGATAAGTTGAATTAATAGCTTATGAGATGGCTTACAAATCCTACTCTTCTTATGAGAATTCTTCAGTATGAGAATGTCCAAGTACCAAGTATGTATTATGAATACCTCCCTAATTAAGAGGGAGTGTTTAAATGTGTAACTAGGTTCAGTCTTCATAATGTCTATTGTAATCATGATTTTATATACTTGATATTAAAGAGAAAGAGATTTATTATTGTCATTCTTGATGCATGGGTTTCATGCTCAAGATAAATTTATTTATAGGTCAAGCACCCATTGAGTACTTCTAAGTTTTTCATAGAGTTATTAAGTCAAAAGAATCATTGTCATACATATAAGACCCCTTTGAGCATGTTGTATTTTGTAAAGAAAAATTTTGTAAAGTCAAAAGTGTCATAAAGACCCTCCAAGACCTTGTCAAACAAGTCAGCCTACAAGAAGGATCAAGTCACCCTCATGGACAACAAGTCGACCTCCTAGAAGCCTATATATATGGGAACCTCGACTTCATTTGAATAGACATTCATTCAAGCAAGAAGCAAGTTCGATATCCTAAAGAAGGAAGTTGGCAGACTAAGGAAAAGGATGAAAATCAAGGCAAAGAAGAAAAGAAGAAAGATCGAAGTTTTGGACCTCTCTCTCTGTTGTGTTAGGGTTTCTAAAGTCGCTGCTAGACCAAAATTACAGAAGTTGTCGGAGAAGTCAAAGTTGCAGAAGAAACTGTTGGGGAAATCGAAGTTGCAGAAGAAGTTGCTTGGATGTCGAAGTTGTTGGGAAGTCAAAGTTGTTGGGAAGTCAAAGTCGTTGCTAAGTCAAAATTGCTGAAAGTTGTTGGGGTCGAAGTTGCTAGAAGTTGCCAGGGTCGAAGTTGCTGGAAGTTGCCAGGGTCGAAGTTGCTGGAAGTTGTCGAGGTCGAAGTTGCTGGAAGTTGCTGGGGTTGAAGTTGCTAGAAGTTGTTGGGGTCGAAGTTGTTGGATTTTGCTGGATCAAAGTTGCTGAAGTTGTTGGGTTGAAGTTGCTGGAAGTTGCCAGGTCGAAGTAGCTGAAGGAAAAGTTCATCAAGAAGGAGAAGTTTGACTTGGTCTTGGAGGCGTGTTTGTCAAGGGTCTTAGGTCTTGGAATTTGACATCTGAGCATTCTATAAGAAGAGAAGAATTCTTGTGGGTTTTCCTTTCAAGAGGAGAGGTTTTGGCCCTGGTTGATAGCCTATATCTTGTGTCCTCTTGTCTCATTATATTTCATAGTTTGGTAGATGTTTGATGATAAGAACCTAATAATAATCAAGTGAAAGAAGAATCTAATCAAGTCAAAATACATCACACGTTGTTATCAAATCAAGAGAAATCACCTAATCTACTAGATGCCCCTCGATTTATCAACAACACCAAAGACATTTTCAATGAGAATGTTGGACCTTATCATAGTGCACATTTGGCAATACACTTTGCACTTTGGTCCTCTTCTTCTATGCAAAAATGGATTTTTTATTTTCGAGCTACTCAACACATGACTAGACATGAACACACTCTCTCTGAATATAGACAACAACAAAGTGGAAAGTGATTATTGATGAAAATTTAGCCCTACACGTTTCAGGGTGCTTCATCATAGATATGGCTAAGTTTAGATATGTTCTTCATGTTCCAGGTGTTGGATAAAATCCTCTTTCTATTTACTGTGTTACACACCGATGAAATGTGGAATTTTGGCCTGATTGGTGGGTTGTAAAGGGCATGAATGATGGTTTCAAGCTAGCTACCTTGAGACATTATGACACATATGATCATATGCAAAACTTGGGGAAGACTCCTCCCTCGAAGAGAAAAGGGTTTGTTGTTATGGTAGCCAATGTTGATGACATCAGCTATATATGGCAATTACATCTCAAATACATCAAATATGGATCTTTGTGACATATGAATCAACTACATATGGTTGATGATTTTCCATAGATTCAACCACCTAGTGGTGTCTATTGATGGCGTGTAATAGGGAAACATCCTTGGAAGCCATTTCCTAAGAACAATGTGAGGCAGGCTTCTTGGCCTCTTGCACTAATTCATAGTGATATCTGTGGGCATATAGGTTGCATCTTATGTTTGGGGAGCTAAGGACTTCCTCACCTTCATTGATGGATTTTACCACTTTCTTTGAGCATACACCACTAAATATAAGAACGACGGTTTGGAAAGTTTCAAGAATTCAAATATTTTGTCAAAAATCAAATCAACAAGAAGATCAAGCGTCTCAAGACTAATGGTAGATGAATATATTAGCAATGTTTTCCAATCATTTCTCACATCTCAGTGCATCTCTTGATAGATTATTTACACAAGACAGCAAAATAGGGTAGCAAAACAAAAGAATACGGCCATCATGGAGATGGCCCATTGCAAGTTTCACGAAGAAAATGAAGCTTTCACTCTAGGGAGTCGTGGTTATTTGAGTGTCCTATATCATCAATAGAACACCCACCCATGTTGCCACAACTATTACTCCTTATAAGAAATGGTATGGAAGCAAACCTAATTTTCATTTCAAATCTTTGGATCTATTGCATGGGACCATGTTCCTAATGAAAATAAAAACACGTCAACATCTCCAAATTCTAATTAGCTATAGTGAAATTTTTCAGGGACACCACCTCTAGATCCCACCATTCACAGGGTGGTTGAAAACAAAGAGGTTAATTTTGATGAGAATCCTACTCATGATCCACCAGGATCTGCCCCGTTACTGCGTTCAACAAAACAAGGTTTCAATACTCTAAGGGTTGATAATTGAAAGAAGAAATTCTTTGAGATTTTCTCTAACCTATGAAAGTCACAACGGCTCGTCTCTGATGAAATTCACGCAATGGCTCGGTAGCACTTTGTAGCGACAACAATTTTGTAAGCCTTGTAGTGACTTAACATAAAGATTTGCATTGCACGAACGCTGCAATTCAGGCAACAACTCAATAACGTAATCTAAATTGTGGATTTTTCGGTAAAGGTCATTCTATCAGGGGAATTGCGACTTTGAGAAGGAGGAATTGATTCACAAGTCAACTATATGTAATGGCATGAAAGACGCAATTCACACGACGGCTCAATAACATATATGAATTGCGAATTTTTCGATAAATTGTTTTTCGTCCAGGAATTGCGACTCAAAGAAATTAGCAAATATTGTTTTAGTTGGTTGAGAAATCTATGTAAAGATTTTGTCAGCTTTAAACCTTTACAAAACCTAAGACCATTGACTTCAAGAATTGCGGCCCTTGAGCCTCAGCGCAATTATCCGTCGGCACTAGGAACCAATAAATATTGTCGGAACTAAAGAAGTGGGAGCATAAAGGAAAGCTGCCACAATTCAAGACGCAAAGATTCGAAGTCACCACAAGGATTTCGACCGCAGGGAACTGATGTTGTCACAAGGAACTCAAACCGTTGGATTCGAAGCTGACACAAGGATGTCAGGCCACTAGAACTGAAGCTGACATAAGGATTTCAAGCCACTAGAATTGAAGGTGACACATGGATTTCGAGTTGTAGGGAATCGAAGTTGCCAGAGGAAATTCAAGTCACAGGGAATTGAAGCTACCACAAAGAATGAATTACAAGGATCGCCACAAGGAACCGCAAGTAAGGTGATTAATGTTTTTCGTCACACAGCAAAGCAGGTCCTGAAACAGGTAACAGATTGAAGGATTCTCCCATGGGTGAACCTTTAATCTCTCTAGGAGAGTTTTCACAGGAAAAAACTATCTGCTGAAACAGGGAGCAGCTATATAGCCTATAGATATGGCGTTGGAGCAAGATTTCTCCTTCTGGGCTTCCCAGGTTAAGGACTTGCTTCGAAGGGCGAAGTTCCTGGAAGACAAATAAACAACTTCGATTAGATGTGATAGAGTTAAAACAATTGGTACTTGAACAAAAGGAATAGGAGAACTCACATTTGCAAAAAACATTTGTAGAGCCCTCCTCGTTCCAATCAAAGCTCTCAAATCTCAAGGAGGAGATGAGGTCACAACATGCCCTATGTAAACAAGAGGCAAAAACACAGAAACAGTTGCTCAACTCTTGGATACAAGTGGTCAAGAAGAGTGAACATCCCCAACTTCCCCCACTCTCGATGGTCGAGGGGGTGGTGCAAGCCAAGTTACATGAGGAGTGTCTCCACCAATTTCGGGAGCTAAACCTTAGAGTATGTGGGCTTCCATCTCCGGTAGCCCTAGTAGACCCCCTATAAGCCGGCACCTCCTTCCTCCATGACACATTGGGCCTACAGGACATCTCTTTAGAGCATGCGTGGATAGGTCCCAAAGCAACTCTTTTCCTCTGCTTTTGGCCACGCCCTCCAAGCTAAGAAAAAACTAGCCATTCTCCCGCCCAATCAAGGGATCTTCTTGGATCCTGACAAGCCAAAGCACAACAAGAGGAACTCAAGCAGGCCAGAGGTAAAGTAGCAGTTGCACAGAAGGAAGGAAAATGGGCAGTTATTCAGGATCTTAAGGCCGTCATCTGTGATTCAGCCCCCCCCCGGTTACTCCTGACCTTGGGACAAATGATAGTCATGTTCAGAGGGGGGACAGGGCAAGGAGGGTTGGCCCACTATCTCCATATGTTGTTGGAATTGTAATGGGGCCTTTTGGTCCTCACCAAGCACATTGTGGGATGCCATTGGTTCCCGTAATCTCCTTTCTCTTTTAGAGACACATGGGAACCCCATGCAAACCCCAACCCTAATCTCGGGGTACCGTTGGATTTGGACATGCAGATATGAGAGACATTATGACAGCGTGAGAGGATTTGGGGGAGTTGCCTGCCTTGTACGGGATTCCCTTCGTAGTTGAGTTTCCATGGTGTCTTCAGATGAGCATGCTAGATTTTTATGGGTTTGGCTACACCAGGATCGTCACTGGCTTTGCAAAAGTTACTTTGCAGTCAGTTACTTCCCCCTTGCCTCATCACCCTTTGCGACTCGTAGGGAGTCTAAGGGGGGCCCATTTCTTTTGGGTGACTTCAACGCCTGAACCAAGAGCATATAGGTTTCCCTTCGTGACAGAGTTGAGGACACTCTCTGCCTCTAAGAGACAAAACCAGATTCGGTTGGTCTACACAGGTGCTCCGAAGATGAGTTTGGGCGCCTTACAAGTTATGGGAGACATCTCCTACAATTGGGTGAATCTCATGGGTTATTGATCATGAACAGAATCCCCTGCTTTCTTAGCTCAGGAGATTTCACCTACTTTCTCCACAGTGGGGGGGGGGGGTGGGGGGGAAGTGTAGTGGATTATGTCTTGGCCACCCATGATCTTCTCCCACGTATCCAACACCTCTCCATTTCCTGCCTCCCTCGAGCGGATCATGCCCTAATCACTTTCCTCCTCTCTACTCCCCCTCTTCCTGCCACCTCTACCATCTCTGGAAACACCTCACTACCCTCCCTCTACCACCTTCCTTCTCGATAGAGATTTTGCCCCTTTCTATGCTACCTGTCTCAGGGAACTGCTCCCTCCCATCTCCCACTTTAGAGCCTTCGATACTATCACAGGCAAATATGAGTTACTCTCCAAGGCCATCGCAAAAGCCGCCTTGGACTCCTATCCTCACTTGACTCATAAAAACACTCGTAATCTCACTCCTGGTTCCTGTCCCACGAACCGGTGGTATGATGAGGATTGCAAAGCTTTCCACAAGGAACTTTGCATTTCCCTCACATAGGATCCCTCTGCCTCCCCTTCCCTCTAGACAGCTTATCATAAACTCCTTCGTCATAAAAAGCGTATATTTCTCTCCCAAAGGAGATGAGAGCTTCGTCTGGCCCTTCGCTACTCCCCCAAGGCCTTTTGGCGTAGCATCTTCCCTAAGCATCAAATCATCCCTCCTGAATTGGACTCCATGGCCTTATTTTCACATACTACCTCCCTCCATGACATTCCCAGACAACCCCCAATCCAAGTCTCCTCTCCCCACCCCACCCCCACCAATGCCACCTTTTCACTGAATTGGACGTCAGGAGAGCAGCGAGAGCTCTGAATTCCAGCAGAGCAATTGACAAAGAAGGCCTTCAAGCGAAATTCCTAAAGCATGGTAGTAAGCCCCTTGAATCCCATCTTGCCCATCTTTTTAACCATGTGGTCAGCTCAGGCTTTCCCCCTGCTTGGAACAGACACATCATAAACCCTATCCACAAGTCGGGGATTATTTTTTATCCAAATAACTACCGAACTATTATGGTGGGTCACACATTCCTAAACTTTACACTGCAATTCTACATCAGTGGCTTTCCACCAAACTAGAGCGATGAAATCCCAGACCCAGGGGGGCAAACCGGTTTCTATCCAAACCACCAGACAATCAACTACATATTTAAACTCTCAACCATCATTGAGGAGGTCGTCATCATTCTTCGAGAGTCTACAGCTGCTTTGTTGACTTCCGGAAAGAATTCAACATAGTGCCAAAGGAGTCGCTTTTTCAGAGACTCCGGACGTTGGGATTTCCAAGACTCTCTTAGCAGCCATTGGGATTTCCGAGACTTTCTCAACAGCCATTGGAATTTCCAAGACTCTCTCAATAGCCATCAAGAGATTGTATGAGTTTATTATTGGACGCCTAAGGTTGACTCACGGCCTGTCAGGTCTCATTCAAAGTACCATTAGTGTGAAGAAAGGTTGCTCTCTCTCGTCTTCCCTTTTTGGATTTTTTTTTGGTGAGTTGGAGTCTTTCCTCCATAAGCACACTCAGGAGGTGGATGACTACCATCTCCATCAAGTGTTGATTTCTCTACTCCTTTTTGTTGATGACTTGGTTTTATTGGCATCTACCCCCGAGGGCCTGTAGAGACAACTGGATGCCTTAGCTAATTTTTGTGACCTTCAACAGTTGAAGGTCAACCTAGGTAAAACCAAGGTTATGATCTTCAATGCATCAAACCAGGTGAGGACTTTTCCTCTTATGAAATCTACTCTCATCCCTTTTTCTTCGAAGGCAGATATGGATACCAAGTTCTTCTTTAGTCCCAGAACATACATTACTTCATCAAGAAGAACGGATTCCCCATAGTCGAAATCAAATTTTACAAGACCAAATCCCTTCACTGGATATGTAGAATTGTCCCCAAGAATGGTCTTCAAACTTGTCTCCCTCTCAACCATATTTGAGGGGACTTCCTTGTACCCGTAGAAGTGTTTAGAAGCCCCACTATCTACCAGCGAACTATCATATGAATCTAGCGGGGAAGAACTGGAAAAGGCAGAAATAAGAATATATTCAGATTGACTAGCAGTTGCATTACTTTCATACATGGAGTTCCTTGACTTCTTTTGAGAACAATGACCTTCTTCACGATCATTCGGAGCATCTCTTCTTCTTTTATCATCTCTTCCTCTTTGATCATCTCTTCTATTATTGAACCTGCTATTATTGAAGCCATGATTGTTGTTGTACCTTGACCTTGGAGCATTCCTCTTTGCCCGACAATCTTGAGCATAGTGGCCAAACCTGTGACAATTATAATATTCAATCTTTGACATATCCTTGTCTCTTCTTGTTCTTCTATTGGAGTCCCTGGGTGCTAGAGCAGACTTCCTTGAATTAGATGGACCTCCTCTAACTTTCCTTTTCTTATCTTGGGTAACAAATGTTGATGTCTCTCCTTCTTCTTGCTATTGAATCCTTCCTCTTGAGATCATCCTAGATTCTTCTTGAGTGCATTTTCCCACCAACTCATCAAATGAAGGAAATTGATTATTGTTGCTAATAGTAACGATGAAAGTTTCCCAAATTGGAGAAAGACCTTGTAAAGTGACCATCACCAACTCCTTGTCAAATATGGGCTCACCAGCAATTTGCAATTGATCCCTTAATTGAGATACCCTCATGACATAGGACTACACAGATTCTCCCTTGCTCATCCTCATTTCTTTGAGTTTGTTCTTCAAGGAGAGGGATGTGGTTCAAGTTGTTGACTTGATACATCCCAACCAGCTTATCATAAATATCCTTGGACTTCTTCAAGTTGCCAACATAAACAAGTAAATGATCTTGCAAACCATCCATAATAATTTCCTTAGCCTTGATCTCACCTTTCGTATACTTGGACTTGGTGGCAGCAGGAGCATTCTCCGAAGGCTCGAGTATCTTCCCTTGCACATATTCCAAAACATTGTTGTCATCCAATATAACTTCCAACTTCATCTTCCATGTTGCAAAGTTTGATGAATATCCTAGGTTCTCATTGTCCTTGAAGAAAGAGGCAGTCATCTTGTCCAAATCAAATAGGCTCCTTCAACTTCTTTCAAAGATGATTGTTCCTAGTCTCTTGTCTCTTTGGGCTTCGCTCTTCACATTAGCTCAGATACCATGTTAATTTTACAATGTTTTATGTTGTTACAATCACTTTAACCTAATTCTTAACTTCAATTAGCAATTAATTCAATCTTCCAGTAAACAATAGCAATTGGAGATTGAACAGTAAATGCAATATACAAGAGGCAATCAGAAGCAATGACAAGAGACATCAAATTTGGTCAAAGACTAGGGAAAAACCCCACAAGGGGGAAAACCCTTTCAAATTCTTCATATTAGATTGTCATAAAATGTTCAGCAGAAAGTAAAATGATCCAATCCAATAACGAGTCAAAGTCAACCTTTGACTATCCAAATAGACAAACCAATATCCAACCAATGATGAACCTCAAAAAGTCAATTCTAGTCAACAGTCAAAGTCTGTAATTATGTCTAAGTCAACAGTGTCAACAGAGCCTTAACGAGTCCAAAAAGTCAACAATCGACACCTCCAATGAAACTCAGTCAAAGGGCATCAAACTCTACCTCTTTTGTTGGTCAAACAGAGGTCAAAATAGTCCCAAATAAAGCAATCAAACCTGGTCAATGGAGAGAGAGTCCCTCTGGTCAAAGTCTGCAATCAAGCCTGCAGTCAACGCAGGTCAAAGTGTCAATCTCCTCAGATTTTGTGCCAATCAATGTGGCCTAGCATAACAGAGTTTTCCCAAGAAAAATCGAAGTCAAACCATGCTACACAAGAAAGTCAACATAGAAATTTTAGAGTTGCTCAAAGACCCTCGCACGTGTGAAGAGAAGACGTTGCCTCAAACCTGTACGAACCAATCATATGTGGAGAGAGAAGATGCGTTGAGTTGATGTGATGCCAGATGAGGTGAGACTTGACATGTATTTATATGCGGTGGAGGGGTGCCAATTTTGCATCTAGGTCGACCTAGACAATTGTGCCATTGTGGGTTTTTACATCAAAAATACATTTTTCCTTAACTAAATTGAGTGCTTCCAAGGGCAATTTTGGGTCTCTCTGGATGAGGAATTTTGTCCAATGAAGGGAATTTATCCCTGAGCTGCCAAATTAACAAGGCATCTAAAGGACAGGCAAGGAGTCGTGAACAGAACATCGCAGAGTTTGGAGAACTGACTTGACACTTGGATCACTGGTTAGTTTGACTTGGATTTCTCTTGTTGACAAAGAATCTACAAGGAAAGGATTGTTGGGTTTTTCCCTGGCTTCTGGCCTAAGCTCTAGTGTCTCTTGTCTCTTGTCTCTTGTGCATGTTCTTTATATATATAATTGCTTGATGACATAAGTAAATGAAATAAATCTTAAAAAGAAACATAATTAACATTCACAAGTAATTACCATGTTAAGAAATTGTAGCTTACAAATGAATTTCAACTAGCACACATGGAGCATTCAGTGGCCAAATAAGAACTCTACCAGTTCCACCCATGGTAGTGGATTCACAGCCATATGCATAGACATCCCTTTAAGGCATAGAACAATATTAAAACCCCTTAATCAAGATTGTAGGGATGACATGGATGCAAAAGTTTTTTTATTTCTCTTTGCATGTGGCATACCATTCAATGGTCTTTGCTCACCTTATTAGCATGAAATGGTTACCGCCATTAATGATGCCCCTAAAGGATACAAAAGCCTTGGGTACGACAAAGCTAGAATAGTGGCACTTGATCAAGAAAAAGCCAAAATCAAAAATGCTTTGGGTAAATTAACAAATGTTTGGAATGAATATGGGGTATCCATTGTATCTGATGTTTGGACAATGTAAAAGGAAATCCATTAATAAGTGTTCTTGGTGCGTCTACCACTGGTGCAATCTTCCTTTCATCTCATAATTACTCAGATAAGTTCAAGGTCGGCATCAACATTGCAAAACCATTGGTTCAAACAATTAAAAGTATTGGGCCATACAATGTTATCCAAGTTATTATTGATAATGCTTCACATAATGAACCTTTTGATGCATGACATTATTAAGATAAAGGAACCTAAATGCAAATGGATTGGTTCATTGTACAAAAAAGGTAAGTACATGATATATTTATTACCAATCATAGCAATGCCCATGGCCTTTTCCGCAGTGACTCAAGGTTGGAGCTATTGAAGATTGCAAAGACTAGATTTGCTAGCTATTACCTCACCTTCAAGCGCCTTTTGAAGGTAAGAGAGGCATTGGCTAGCATGGTATCAAGTGAATCATGGAAAGTATTATAGGATAGGGTTGCAACTGCATCTGACAAGAAAGACTTTCAAGAGGTGGTGTACATCATTCTTGATGGTCAATTTTGGGCAAGTGTGAAGAAGGTTTTGCAGTTCACCAAGCCAATTTATAACATGATTCGTTTTGCAGATACAGATGAGTTGGTGATTGGAGAGGTGTATGAGCAGATAGATAGCATGCTAGAGCAAATCAAAGATATTGTTCAGCCGAAAGATCCCATCTTGTATGATCCTATTCACAAACATGTGGTCAAAAGGTGGGATAATATTAACGTTCCACTCCATGCCTTGGTATATGTCCTTATGCCAAAATACTATTGTCCATCTTGGTTGGCCAAACCTGCACCTGGAGGTGGGGTTAGGAGAAAACCCCATACAGATCCAAAGGTACAAAATGGGTACATGCTAGCATTAGATAAGTTGGTCCCTGATAGGGAGGAGTGTGCTAGATTGCGTGGAGAATTAAGCAAATACTTCAATCAAACTAGAATGTTTGGTTCTTTGCATGCAATCGATGATAGAGATTGACTGGATCCTGTTGAATGGTGGAACATATATGGCTTCGAGGGACCTTTGGCGAAATTGGCAGTTAAAGTGCTTTCACAGGTGATTAATACTTCTTCTGCAAAGAGGTGTTGCAGCACCTATAGCTTCATCCACAATGTCAAAAGAAACTGACTCAATGAAAACCATGCAGAAAGCTTTGTCTATGTACACTGCAACTTGATGTTGTTCACACATTATTGTGAGTGGGCTCAATTTGATAGAGCATATATCAGTTGGGGCAACAACCCAGAGGGTAATTTGGAGGATGGAGCCTTACATTTAGAATAGTTTGAAGCAGAATTTTTGGACAATGAGGATGAAGTAGCAGCAACAATGCCACCCCCATCCACTAGTAGGGCTCAAGTTGCACCAGCTTCACTGCCACCTCCATCTGCAGCATTGCGTGGAGGTCATGTGCCTTCTGGTTTTGGGCGTGGTTCGCGACCATTATAGAGTCAGACTATGGGGGAGAAGACTCCCATTATTCATAGATCACAAGAAAAGAATAGAAGTTTCTAGTGGCAAGAAGAAATTTTAGTAGATAGTAGATCTACTTGTCTTTTCTAGTTTCTACTTTCTAGGACTTTTTAGAACTACTGACTCTTTCATATTTATTATGGTATTTTTTGTAATCAATTGATGACAATTTAAGTTTAAAGTTTGAAGTTGGCAATTATAACTCATTGGTAATGAATTATGAATATGATGCTTCGTGAAATGTGTTTGAAAATGTAGCAAGGAATGGCTTCTTTGACTTGTGCCTTAGTCAAAGATGCCAATTAGAATTCAATCTCATAGTTGCTTGAGTTAGCTTTTAGTTAACATGTGTGATGTGGCCTATCACTAAGTTATAATCAATGAATTTGAGTTAGATAGCATGCAGTGAGTTGTGGACTAGTTGATGGCTAAAATTAGCTATCTAGTGGAGTTAACTCTAGTGTCTGTCAATTCACTGATCTATAGTTCTAGAATAGAGATAGACATGAGTTTAGTTGAGTAGCTTGACTTTGTGTTAATTCAACTTACTCTTAGTTAACAGTCGCAGTGGCTAAATTTAGCCCTAGTAG
This sequence comes from Pinus taeda, assembly GCA_000404065.3. Lineage (NCBI taxonomy): Eukaryota > Viridiplantae > Streptophyta > Pinopsida > Pinales > Pinaceae > Pinus > Pinus taeda. The sequence continues at coordinate 101,226 of APFE030393825.1, forward strand.
GTCATGCAAATCGAATTGCCTATTGAGATTGAATGAAGGCACAGTTGAAATCATTATTGTATATAGGTTTTGGTGTACATGCTTGAGGATCAAGCAAGGCAATTTCTCTTGGGATTTGCACAAGGAAATAGGGAATTCTCCTATTTTTTTGGGAGGATTTGCGTGACGAAATAGGAGGCTCCTAGCAGGCCTTATTTGCTTAAGTGTTGGGTTAGTCTTGTAGAGAGTTGATTAGTATTGCAGAGAGCTTCAGGCTTGAACAAGTTTCTATGTAATAGATCAGATTACTCAATTGATTTAATACAAGCAAGAGGGACTTTTCCCAGTTGGGTTCCCTAGATATATTTTGTGTTTTATGTGTGATTGTGTTTCTATCATTGTTTTCTCTCCGCAGATTTTTTTGGTAGAGAAATCTTGTGTCTTTTGTGATCAGTTTGCACTCATTAACAATTGCAAGGTTTCAAGGATTTTCTACAAAAAGTTCCATTTCATGTTTGATATTCTTTGTTATACTTTGGTAATGGTTACAACTACAACTTTGGAGATGACTATATTGAATTTTGAAACTTTGAAACTTTAAGGTTGATGAGAATCGATGTGTTGTAACTTGTGGTCCTGTGGTTGATGAAAATTATAACTACTAGATGATTGATGTTATATCCATGTTTTTATGCATTTTATAAATAATTGGTCATTCTACATGCTTCTGTTGACATATATGCATCAAAATATATATTATATAAAAAACGCCCCTGACCCGAAAGCTTAAGAAAACAGTCGCTCCCACCTCCAAGCAACCATGGTCCTCGGGTGACCAAAAGAGTAGGTCAATGGGACTAAGAGATACATCCAGTGTAAATACAAGACATGTGAGAGTGCAAATGCAACTACATTGTAACTCCAAAGCTAAAAAGATTAAAATATGACTAAATTAAGACTAAAATGAAATAAAGGTACAATTAGAGAATGTATAAAATCACATGAAATGACCAAAATCGGGAAGTACGAAGTATGTCTGCTATTGAACTATGTAACTCCAAAGAAGCAAAGGGGGATAAAGATGAGGCCAATGAGGTCAACATCTCCTGGATTTGATGGTCAATGGTGAGGTAAGCAAGCAAGGCAATCTCTCTTTGTCTGACTCCTTTGAAACCATCGGGAAATTCCATTGTATGATCTTAGGGTGAGTAGAGGAGCGAGGGCTATTCCTAACATCTAAGGTCGAAAGGAAGAAGTTGTTGATTATTCTTTGTCCGTTGTGGTTGGAAGGAGGTCTGTCTGGAGGGTGGGAGGAGGGTTGTCTGGCGGGCGGGAGGCGCCCTGTGGATCTTAACATGATAAATGATAATGCTCCATTTAATACCTTGCTTTGAGAATCATTCTTATCCAAACAACACCATGAAGAAACCAATGAGGAATCTACTAGTGATCGTGATGATCCAATCATGGTTGTTGAAGAGGGAGGAAGATTCAAAGGGTTACATTACTCTAGAAGGAACAATGACCAAAACTACCATCAAACAAGTACTAGTAGTAATGATGTCCCCGAAAAGAGTGTTAGGCCACCCCCACCTCCTAAGAACATCCCAATGCTCAATGCACCTAGTCCTAGGATGTTCTTCGATGTTGACTTAGGAAGTGCTTGGTAAATATGAATGTGCAAGTGCCTCTTTTAGAGTTGGCCAAACTTGAACCCCAAAGAAAGCAATTCAAAAGAGCATTCAACTTGGAAAAAGAGTTTGAGGACTCTCCTGTGATCCTTCAAAATATGTATAATGACCAAAGAAATGGAGGGCATGCACCATTCTTATTAACCTTGGTGATAAATAATTTGATTCTATATAATCATATGCTTAATGCAGGTGGCTTCGCAAATGTAATGCCTTTAAGATTCATATTTGAGTTGGAAATGTAAATCACTAAACCATATAAGAATATGTGTGTGGCTTTCACTCAAAGTCTATTCTAGTGTATGGCTTGATAAAAGATGTTAAAGTGTCCTTGGCTATTGATAAAGACATTTTAGTGCTAATGGATATTGTAGTCATCAATTACTTAGATGCTTGAGGTATGCTCTTGTCTAAGAAATGGTGCGCCTCTATAGGTGGGCAATTACAAATGGATCTATCATATGCTACCATACCCATTGTGGAAGGGAAACCATTCATTCTATATAGAGAGCCACACATGCTTGAGCATGTGGAAGACATAAAAACCATTGCCATTCATTAAGCCCATTGGCAAAGACAAGATCAACATACCACCCAAAGACTTACACTTGAAACAAAAACATTTTGAGCCATAGATTCTTGATAGACCCAACGAGGTTGGATCATCAACAAGGAATGTCTACCAAATCAAAAATGCCCCTACAAATAAGAACAAGAAATCAACATTCCAAAACAGCAAAAAGAAACAATGGGTTCAAAGACAATATAAGGATTTTCAAGTTGGTAAATCCATCCTTGTCGATGACAACCTTCTTCCATTTAGGGTCCACAATAAAGTAGGGATTAGATATTTCTATATTGTGAAACTTGATGGTGAACTCCTACCTTCCCCTTAAGGAGGTAATCACCTTACTTCATTCAATGGAACCTAATGCATTTGTCGTTAGGTAGTTGCATTATTGTGTGTGCATCATACTTACTCATTTCTCATGTTGATGTGTTGCATCCTAGAATAGATTGCATTTAGGTAACCTTTTCTTTTCAATATGGTTTTATATATCACATAAACACAAGGGTGAAGATCAGTGCCTCGTACACATGCTAGCAAACAAGTTGATTTGAGTGTGCAAGTAACAGGTCTGAGCCCAGGGATTGCAGGGGTTCTCATGAACTCCCCGTTCAAGCATGCGGATCATGCACTCTATGATGAGCACATGTCCCCAACTTGGAGCCAAATGTTACCCACCAAAAGTGAGTGACCCCATTAGGGAAAAAAATCTCCTGTCTTGGACAGCGAGCCTGCAACCCTATACATTGCTTAATATATGATGATATGCAACATTTCTTCACCATCTACACCGGTTAAGAACCTTTCACCATCCAACATTCCTCTTTAAGGAAGGTGGGTCACAACTCGGCAAATACTTTAACCATTTTGCAATCATGTGCTTTTACTTGATGCTTTGGCCATTCTAACATGGATAAAGGGATGATCTAAATGATTAACTGATCTTGACTTTAAACATGTTCTCTCACCTTACTAGGGGGGTTTTGTCATTGGCCCTAGTGTCGTTGGACCTCCTCTGAGGCCTTAGAGTTTATAGGAGTACTACTTGGGAAACTTGGATTGAAGTAACCATTTCATACTTACCACTATTCACCATTCCCTTGATTTCACATCCATCCTTCAGGTTTTGTTGTCATTGGTTCATTGGGATTCGACACCCTCATATATGCATTCTTAAGTCAAGGCCAGAAAACTTTGCCCTAGAGGTTGATGTAGCTAAAAAAAGGTAAAAGCATAAGATGGCCACAATGAAAGAAAAAGAAAAGTTAAAATGCGAAAGATTGTTGGGACAGTAATTAGCGTGCGTGAAAAAAGCCCAACATGAGCTCTACCCCCTTCATTAGCCATCACCTAATTCCTAAGCACTAGATGCTCCATCACATAATAAAGGAAATTTTGCATGTCCCAACCCTAATGAGCAAGAAGTTGACTCATCATTAAGGGGGAAACAATGCTACATCATTATAAGCAATCTTAGTCATCTAAGTTATGCTCCTCATCAAAGCATTATAAGCGCACCAGAAGAGTGAAAAAAGCAAGCCGAGGAAAGGGGTAACTCATGCCTCCACGAATTCTCCCTCCAACATCTATACACTCAGGATGATGGACCTCCATCAGCTAGTCCCATGACCATGGCACCTAGCCATGAAGCATTTCCCCTCTGTTTCCAATGTTATCACAAACACTTATGAATTGAAGGGTTGACCTTAGACATGTCACCTCCCCTTAGGAGCTAGGAGCACCTAATGGGGTTGACCATCTAGCCACCCCTAACAAGGTAAGGAACACTTTTATGGGACTTGGTATAGTTAGATATTTGAAAGTGATCCCGGTTTGAAGCCTCAGTATGCCTTTAACAATTAAGTATGGTCAGTTATAAAGCATCTATGGTCATTGTCTCTAATGAATGGTTACTTTCACTTGAATTTGAAGATGATTTTGCCAAGGGGTCCTTTACAAATTAGTAGAGACCTTGAGGGCACACATTTCATGCTTTCAAATCCACATGATGCCCAAGCCATATGACACTTCCAAAGAGTATTGATGACCTTGCAGGTACAGCAATGTCCCTCCATAACAGAGCGTTGGGCACTTTGATGACTCCAATAATTGATTGACACCTCAGATCACCCCCAGATGTTGAAATGCTAAGCTCACTCTGCTTAGTGTTGGAGAATCTTAACGATGTACACAACATGCCCCCAAGCTAGCCTTCACACTGTTTAATGGGCATAGCTTGATCTGAAGTCCAGATGACTGTGTTCAACAAGGATATGTCCCCCAGGATGAGGTGCACGCATCCACGATGGGGGACAACTGTGGAAACATTTCCCCACATCCCCCTTTTGGGTAGATATGGGGAGATGCAAGGGGAAACGTTTCCCCAGTGTGGGGGACGCGTCTCCCCAAAAGGGGTGCTTTTGGGTGCAACCCCTCAAAAGGGGGATGCCCAGAAGCACCCCTTTTGAGTTTCAAAAGCTTTTGTGTGGGGAAGCCTAATATTCAAGCCTATGGCCCTATTATTGCTATTCAATTCATGGAAATGTTAAATTCTCAAAGTAAAAGTTGCATTCTCCTTTATCTTTCATTTTCATCATTTTACTTAAATTTTTAACATTACCATGAAATGACTCAAGATGTATGGTTTCGACCTCAAGGGGAAAGTAGAAGTTTAAATCTCACTCAAAATCCAGTAGACTTAACAGTTTTTCAAGATTTTGGGATCAAGGGGATTGTAACATTTCTGTTGGATTTTGTCATGAACGAGGGTATGGAACTAGTATTTAATCAAGAGCACCAAGCCCTCTATGTACCTTGATGTTAGTGTCATTGGTTGTCGAACTCCTCTTATCGTGACCCTACTAAAAATGTACCCATCACTCACACAAAATCTTGACTTGACAAGCTACATTTTTTCTATCTTTTTTAATATTTGAAGGGTGATATTGATGATGAAGATCCCAATGTAGGTAATGATTTTTGTTGAATGGTGTTGTCATTGATGCCAACATCGGTGATTGAACACTCTTAATATTTGCAATTAATTGGAAGCTCCATTGGTCAAAGCACCTGGAAAACCCCAGAAGCCCCACACTTGATGAAGTATTTGGGGATGAAGATCGGGGATCTTGCGCTCAGGATCATCTTTGTTGGATTATCCTCATCAAGACGATTTCGGTGGTATGTGGCACACCACAATAACCCTCACGGTTTGAGAGATATGATTGTTTGCAGTTGAAAAAACCAACTCATGGGCAAAATCCCCAAAAGAAAGATGATGTGGCAAAATGCTATTGGACAATTTTGGCAAAGTAAATTATGGCACAATCCATATGAAAAGAAAGGGACTAAAATTATTTATTTTATATTATCAAATGCTGGATGGAAAATTAATGTTTGAATTTGTTTGTGGAGGGAAAGATTTTGAATTTTCAATTCAAAATAATCCTCCAAAATTCCCTCCTTTTTGGGATTTCGGTTGGCTCTTATGAGACACTCAAAAACTATATCAGAGCATTTGATCAACACTCCTTGGTATGAACAAAAATAGATATCTTATGATCTCTTTAATCTTCGACCCTATGTAATATTGCAGATTAAACGAAAGGTTGGTTGAGAAGGGTTTTGGCTTGTGTTTTGGGTTATGGTTTCTAGGATCAAGGGATTCGTTTGGGTTGAATATTAATTGTAGGTTGCTTTTTTTGAATAAGCCCTGGAGAAATGCTTAGAAATTTCGGCCTATATTATGAACTAAGGCTCAAAAATATTATAAGTACCTGTGGACATTGACTTGACAAAAGGCTGTTAAATTTGGCCTCAATCCCTAAAATATCTTGGCACCACGAAAGGAACATTATGAACATGGTGTATTTGCCAAGCCTCGTTGGTCATTGAAATCACTCACAGCCTTCTTCCAAGAGAGATTTGTGGCTCTCTTAGTGCTCAAATTTGGGCATACATGGAGATTTACTAACACCTAACAAAGTTTATGCATGCGGATTGTTCTAAGGAATTTTTGACAAGGGCCAATTTATGTTTGTAATCAGACATGTTCCTTTGAAGTCACTCATGCGCAATTTTGGGTTTATCACAGTAATTGTCACAAAAGTTCAAGTGAAATTTTTGAGGCCTTGAGTATGGTATGTCTACAACCTTTTCTGGATGATCTGAAGCTTATATTTGTTAGGATATTCCTACACATAGGAAATAATTAAGTACAACTTGGTCTAGTGTATATAGTTAGGTAAAGTGTGTTTCTTTAGTATGTACTTTTTGTAACTTACAATCCGACAGTCACGATATGTTCTAGACATGAAGTGATCCGACAGTTCATTCTCTCCTCGGTATTACCGACACTTGATCCGTGGCTTAACACTCGATTGGTCCATGATCTCTATTTAAAGAGCACAGAGGGTCATTTGTTGTGTGACTATTCATGAGAAAAGCTTATGTAAATTTTCTTTATTTTACATTAATAAATTGTTTGAAGTGGCGGTGTTGGCTCAGGCTCTGGACTGTTTCCCTCTTTGAAGGTTTTAACCACGTCAAGAACACTGGTGTACTAATCTATGATCAATTTGTGAGTGGTGTCCTTTGGTGTTCTATCTAAGGAACTTACCTTATAAATTCCTACAAAATTTGTATAAACGAGAGTTTTGGCCAGTTCCTTTTCTTGATACATCGTGAGTGAATAGAAGCTAGCTTCTGTAGAAATCCATTTGTAAACATTTACCTATGGCTCTCTCTAATTCGAGCTACCTTGAAGAAATTCATAGTAACATAGTTCAGCCCACATTGAATCATATAGAAATTTTATTTGACTGCAGACTTGTGTATGGCAGAATGCTTACATAGAAAAAGATTTATGGGTACACGCAAACATTCAAATGTCACATAGGCTTCCTATGCCATGAATGACATTGATTCATTAGCATTGGTTTAATAGAGAGTGTATTTGGAGTTACCTAGCATTAGTAAGATTGGTACAGTAGAAATACATAACACTATATATGTACCTTCGTTCTTATCAAAAGAATTAAGCTGACCTTGTTAGAAGATCCTTGAAACACAAGTTTGATCTAAGTTATTGGAGTGAATCCTTGAAGCTTGTGAGTCTTTGTTTGGTCTTTGCATGATCTTGAGGGCACAATGCAATGGAAAGAAAAATGTGCTCACTTGTTCGAATACTTTATTGGTGATGTTGAGAAAGGTTATGACAACAATTAGGGTTACCTAACTGCTTGAGGTAAACCAAAGATATATACCTGTGTATTCTGGTATATACATAAATGGTAAGTGTTGGTGCCAAAGATAGTGTGGGAGGGAAACTGTTGTAGACATTTGGATGTGAAACAAGCATGATCTAGTCACATAAATTGTTAGATAGTATCCCTAAAAAGAGGATCTAATCTTCGAAAGTTTGTGCCCATATCCATGTACAAGAATCATCCTTGGAGAGTGATAAGTTGGACAAAGATATATGTCAGTGTCCTCATGACAATACCCTCATAACAAAAATGTGTGATAGTGACCTTGATTAGATAGTGATCCTATATGAATATGTCAGAAATGTATAGCAATGTTGTTTGGGTTATATACCAATGATGTCTGGACAGTATAATAGTGATGCTTTGAGCACGACAGCGATGGGTGACAGTGATCTTCATGATATGACAGTAACTTGTAAGCATGTCTTAACAGTGATATGACAGTGAGACTATGATCCATATGACAGTGAGAAAGTGATTTATATGTGACAAAGATCTTCATGACAATGTACCTTCTAAGAGACTTCGTCGACATCGGTTCACATATATCTAAATGTACTAGATCAAGAACACCCTTCGATCTGGTGTCACTCCTTGGAAAAGTTGCTTTCGCAAACTTCCCCAACACACATCCCCTACATGCATCATCATGCTCTATGCTCATCTCTAGAACACCTGTCACCATCTCACAAAGCAATTTCACTGCGCCATCATGAATATGGCCCATCCTCCTATGCCATAGCTCTCCCTGATCTCTAGGATCACTGTTGCTCACCAATGCCTTATGAGGATCAATCTACAACCTATAAAGTCAGTCGCTACTAACTTCAATAGCTATGGGTGATTTCCAATCCTTGTGTTTGATCAACACGTGCGCCCCTCTAAAGAGTACATTGTACCCTTTATCCTGGGGGATAGATACGGAAATCAGGTTCATACCCAAGCCTGGCACATGCAACACATCATGAATCAGAATCGGCTTGCCATACTCCCTTTGAAATAGAACAATCCCTCTCCCAATTGGATTACACTTGGACTTGTTCCCCATTTGAATCTGGAATTTGATGTCCTCTTCCTTCTAACTAGAGAATTACTCCCTAACTCCTGGCATATGGAATGACACCCCACTGTCTATATACCAAACACCCTGTGAGGTTGAGCTAGTCAGGCAAGCTATGAGTGCAAACTCCTATTCCATCCTGCTAGAGAGCTCATCTGCACTTGTTGAAGTTGTCGCCTGCTTCTTGCCCTTCTTTTTATTTTTCTTCCTTTGCGGGCAATTGCTGACATAGTGGCCAAAGTCATGACAGCCATAGCATTCGACCTTTAGAGAGGTACTTCTTCTTCTCACCTTTTGGGTTAGCTCCTTTACTAGACCCCTTATTCGCTTTCCCTTTTCTGCTAGAGCCACGTTTTCCTGTTCTACCTTACTTTTCTGAGTTCTACTGTTGTTCCCACTTACAAGACTTAGTCTAAGCTCCTCCTAGGTGAAATCACTCCATAGTCGATCCCAACTCGGTAAGGTGTCCCATCCATTGATGACTTGAACGAAGACATCCCACTGCTTAGTTAACCCATTCAAGGCTATTTTCACTAGCTTGTCATCATTTGATTCATCTCCAACAACTACTAACTCATCCTTGACAAGTCTGAGCCTGGAGAGATAGCTAACAACGTCTTCACCCTTATTCATCCGGGTACTTCTCAACTTCTCTCTGATAATCAACGTCCGATTAGTAGTGGCATTCTTATACAAATTCATAATTGCATCCCACATCTTCCCTATATCTAGATCTACGATATGTGGAACAATATGATTCTTAACTTCATCAAGGATTATTATCCTCACCTTGGCATATTCCTTCATGTATGTTATGAGTTGTGCTAGATCTGCGAGTACCACTACAACACTGACTCTCTAGCAACAAAGAAATTTTGGCTTTCTAGACACCAAAATTAGAGGCACCAACCAATTTGCCCTGATCTCTCAATCCTGCTAAAACCATTTCTGAAATCCCTCAAAAAGTTAAAGTAAAACACAAATAAATATGAAGAAGTTGAACTGGGTTTTATAAACCCTCGATTTTCTCTTCCTATGCCTACGTTGAGCCTCTTCTGCCCTCAAATCTGCTCTAATACCATGTGAAATTTTTAAAACTGTTGCAATTAATCTGGTTATTATTCACCTATCGTTAAGAGATTATTTGTCTTCGGTAATTTATACATGGCAAATACTGAATAAAACACTATAGCAACTTCACCAAAATAAATCACAAGAACTGAGAAAATATCACACACACGAAATAATAAACACCAATATTTTTGGACAAATTGTCCCTAGGAAAACTTTAGTGTGTAGAAAACCAATTCTGCAGATAAAGGTTATATTATTCTTTAGCGAATCTATAATTGAAATTACATACATTGTTTTCTGTTAAAAATAACAAACCTCTGGCAAATTTTCTCTTCACTTCTGCTATATGATCTGACTTCATGGAAGCAACTTGACCCCTGTGAATCAATTCAACCCTCCTCTATGACCCTGAATCGACTCGCACGTGCCGCCCTGGCAAATAACTCGACCTCCTCTGTCAACTCACACTAACTGGGAAATCAACTTTGCCTCCTCTATAAATTTGATCTTCACTGGCAAACTAGGCTTCTTTTGTCCAAATCGATCACTTTGGCAAATTTCCACTTGCTCCGACAACACAACCCCACTGAACCAATTCGCACTGCTCGAAAACCTAGCCTCTGCAAATAAAAATCCATCTCCCTTTGTCACTAAGAATCTGGAAATTGTTGTGAAAAAATCTCTCTACAGCAACTCGATCTTCAGTCATTGTTGAACCCAATTGTTGGTGTCCTCCATGTTATCATTGCACCCTTGCTCTCACTGCAATTCGTTGTGTCTCCAAAAGCCCCATCAATCGCCTCTTATAATATCTCGTTGAGCAAATCAATGGCCACGATCAAATCACAATCGATGGCTAAGATCATCTTGACTTCATTCAACCAACTTTCTAGAAGCCACTAGAGAAAAATTGATTTGTCTCAATTAATCCCAATTAATTTACCATTTTTCCTAAGTTAGACTTAGGAAAATAATTAAATTGGCTAATTAAATCTAATTAAGACAATTTTCCTTAGAAACTTTTTATGGCCATTGGAGATAATTAATCATCTTTGTCTACAGTCCCTTTTGAAGTGCCCTTCCTTTCCGCATTTCCAACACACCACCTTTACAGGTTTTCCTGGAGATTTAGATCTCCCTCTAGATTTAGATCTCCCACTCGATGACTTATTTTTGTTTCTATTCTCAGACCATCCTCGTACAAACAAGGCATCACCATTCTGGCTCTCCATATTTTTCCGTCTCATCTCCTCCGTCAACAAGGATGAGACTATTTCATCAAAATGCAAAGCAGTTGCATTGCTACCTATTGCAATAACCAGACTATTCCACAAATCTGGTAGAGAACACAACAAACTGATGCACTTATCTTCATCTGAAATTTTAATATCAACAGATGCTAACTGACTTACCACAATATTAAATGCGTTCAAATGCTCTATCACCGAGTCTCCATCTTTCATCCTCAGGTTATACAGCTTTTTCCGCAGGAACAGTTTATTCACCAGAGACTTAGATTGGTACAAAGTCCCTAACTTGTCCCACAAAGCCTTCGCCATAGCTTCCCCTGATACATTCAGCAATACTAAATCTAAGACACACAATCGTATTGTGCTCTTTGCCTTCCAAGTTCCGATACAACTTCTTCCATTCTTCACTGGACACTCCCGTCAGTTTAGTACCCGGATCGACCGCGATCCACTGATCTTTATCCACCAACAGATCCTCCATCTTGAGTTTCCACAACTCAAAACTCTAACCATTAAATTTCTCGATCTCTATCTTTCCACTGCTCGCCATCTTCTTTCACCACCAAAATCGATATCGCAGATCTCCCACTGAACAAGGTCTACCACAGGCCCGAGCGAAACCCGTCAGCAACAAATGCGTCCCCTTGAAGCCAAAACAACGCTGATACCAAATGTAGGTTTTAACCCCGTACAGAAATTACCTGCATACAAATTCTAAAACACGGAAAATAAACAATGCAAGAACATAACACATAAAACACATATACACAGAGATTTCCCCTGCATCCCAAAACCGGGACTACCAGCTTGATTTTTCATTATTTTCTTTCCAATGTTACAATACATATTTATACATGCTAAAGCATCCAATACCATGAACCGAAAACCATCATGTCCAACACCATGGACCGAAAACCATCACGTCCAATACCATGGACCGAAAACCACCGCGTCCAAAAACATGTGCGAAAATCATGCGCAAAACCATAAGTGGGTCCGCCCAACCTAACATAGTGTCCACAACCAAATTTTTCCGGGGCGCTACCCCACACCCCATAAAGTGGGGTTACGAGTGCCCTTCAAACCCCCTGTTAACTATGTGGATAGAATATAACACTACCATATGACCTTTTGGAAAGACTTCTTTGAAGAATTCAGTGACAATGTAGATGGAGCAGTGTACTTTGCAAATAAGTCAAGTCTCAAGCCATCCAGACATGGCACAATTTGGCTTAAACTACCTGGGCTTCCTGAATTTCTTCTACATGATGTACGCTACCTTCCAGAACTACGGAGAGGCCTATTGTCCCTTGTTCACATTCACCAGCAAGGACACCACATTCATATATTTGATGGAAAAGTAGAGACAAGAAAAGTATAAGACAACAATTGTCATGACTAGAATAGAGGAGGAACAATGTTGAAACTGCAAGGAACATATGCTCATGCACAAAACTCTACCTATCCTTCACAGTACAATGAAGCTACATTGCCATCCAACTTTTATGGCATGCAAGATTTGGAGACCTTAATTATGACAATCTTTGTTTGTTGAAAAGGAATGGTGTTTTTTGTTTGCCAATTATTCCAAGGAAACTGAAGCACCATGATGATTATATCTTGGGAAAACATAGCAAGCAGCAATTTCATGATTTTGCTTCCAAAGCACGTAGAAAAATTGCACTAGTTCATTATGATTTGGGTCACCCTATTCCTGTCCCTTCTGCAAATGGAAATAAATATATTACCCAGGATGTTCTGGGTACGCTTGTTGAAAAGTAAATCAGAAGCTTTTGAAATTTTCAAAAAAAATTCATGCATGGATTGAAAATGATGCACAATCACATGTTGGCTACCTTCATACTGATAATGGAAAAGAACATACTTCTAATGAATTTGAAAACTATCTTCATCAACATGGGATTCAACATCAAACAATTGTTCCATACAATCCTCAATAAAATGGTGTAGCTGAAAGAATGAACAGGACTATCTTAAATATGGTTTGCTCAATGATGTTTTTCAACAATGTAAAGTTGATGTTTTGGGTTAATGCAATTATATGTGCAGTATATGTCAAAAATAGATGCCCATCTCATGCTCTCAAAAACAAGACTCCTTAATGAAATATGGTATGGCCACATTCCTTCTGTAAGGCATCTCAGGATCTTTGGTTCCACCTAGTATGCCTTGATTCGTAAGGAACAAAGAAGCAAGTGCAATGCAAGGAGTCAAAAGAGCATCTTCTTTGGGTATTCAAATACTACCAAGGCATATCGTGTCTACGATAGGGTAAATACGAAGTTTATATTATCTAGAGATATGATTTTTCTTGAATTTTCCAAGACTAGCAATATTGTTGAGCAATAGCTTGATTGTTTGGATAGGTTCAATCATGCAAAAACTTATCATCAATTTGATAATGAATCCACATCTTAAAAACGGGGTCTCTATCTTGGATCAATCTACGGAAATTCCTTTTGAAGCACTATCTCCCCCTCATGAAGTTCCAACCACTCCAAATCAGAAAGACCCCTTAAGTGATGTGATTGAGAGCTTTGGAAGGCTAAATCTTAATGTAGCCCCATCTCAATAAACAGAGTAACCTGGACCATCTCAAAAAGGTCCCCCAAAAATGCTCACCAAAAATCTTGAAAGTGCTCATCTTAATGAAGTCGAAAAGATAAGAACTAGAAATTCCACTAGATTGAAGAAGTTGTTTCTCATGATGAATGGAAAGAAGCAATGCAAAAGCAGTATGATGCTTTCATAAAAAATGAAACATGGAAGCTGGTGGACCCTCCATTTGGAACCATAACCAATTGACAGCAAGTGGGTCTACAAGAACAAGCATAAATCAGACGGCTCACTTAACAAGCACAAAGGCTTGGCTCATGGCATAAGGATTTGCACAAAAAGAAAGTGTCGATTATGAAGAGACCATTGCACCCACAATAAAATGGATCACCATTTGGACTCTCTCTTTGACTTGGCAAATCAAAATAGATGGAAAGTCCATTAGATGGATGTGAACACTACATTCTTGAATGGAGACTTATAAAAAATGTCTTCATGTCTCAACCAGAAGGGTTTGTTGTGAAAGGACAAGAACAAAGAGTATACAAACTCGTCAAATCCTTATATGGCCTAAAACAAGCACCGCAACCCTATTATGAAAAATTAATTGAGCAACTTCTGAAATTTAATTTCAAACACTTTAATCTTGATGATGCAACTCTATTTGTCAAAAAAGTTGGCAAAATTGTTGTCTATCTTGTGGTATATGTAGATGATTTGTTGATAACAAAGAACAATGAAAACTATATTCATCCATAAAGAAAGAATTGAAGAAAAGATTTGAGATGACAGATTTGGGACACCTTCACTACTGCTTGGGCATTGAAGTGACCCAATATCAAAGGTATATATTCCTCTCTCAAAAGAAGTACATTGGAGAATTGTTGAACAAGTTTAGCATGGTTGAATGTAATCCTTTATCCACTGCAATGTATCAAAATATGAAACCCGCATCTAAAGAAGGAGATGAATTTGAGGATGCAACTACATATAGATAGCTTGTGGGAAGTCTTATCAACCTCACCACTACTAGACCAGATATTTCATTTGTTGTTGGAATTCTTTCCATGGGTATGCAAAAGCCATGTGAAGGACAATGGTCCACTACAAAAAGAGTTATAAAGTACATGAAAGGAACGCAAGACTTTGGACTCAAATATTCATAGGTTGATGACTTCAACTTGATTGAATATTCTGATTCAAACTTTCATGGAGATATGAAAAATAGAGAGTCTACTTCAGGCTATGTTACGAGTCATGGATCAGAAGTTGTCTCTTGGAGGTCACGGAAACAGTCAATTCTAACAAATTCCATAACAAAGGCAGAATATGTGGCAGCTGCAGAAGCAACCAAGGAGATTGTGTGACTTAGGAGAATTTTTGAAGACTTGTAGAAGAAACAAGTGAACTCTACTCCCCTTCTGATTAACAATACTTCTGCAATTAAGTTACCCAATAATCTCAAATTACAAGATCAAACCAAACATATCAACACAAAGTATCATTTGATTTGATATCATGTAGAGGCCAAGGCTATTCATCTACGGCATTGTTCCACAAATGAGCAACTAGCAAACATCTTCACCAAAGCACTTGGAAGAGAAAAATTTGAAAGATGCAGAATGATGTTTGGACTCACAAACACTGCTTCAAATTAAGGGGGGGATGTTAGACACCTAATCCTCAGGGATTGGGTGAACAAATTGTAAAAATGTGATAAAGGAAAATGAAGAGTTAGAATAGGAAGCAGCCTTGGAATACAAAACCCAAAAGGTCACACCTCTTCAACTTATACAATGTTGTTTACATTAATGCAAATACATCAATTTCAGGAGTTATTTTCTTTGGCCAGACAGTCTCCGTGCACTGGCTTCAACCTCTGTCCCAAATCTGACAAATGATAACTCAAACAGCCAAATAATGCCCAGTCATCCATTTATACATCCAAAGGCTTATGAATGAAGTCCTTGAAAATATTTATGATTGTCCTTCAAAATCATGTTGGGGTATTCATGAGACCAAAAGGCATCCTTCTATAAGGCATGTGCACCCCACATGGTCTTAATAGCCAATGGTTGTCCCTTTTTCTAATGGACACCTAGTTGTATCCTGAGTAATTGTCCAGGAAGGAATAAAGCCCCATCCAGCTACTGTTTCAAGAACCTCTTCTGTGAATGTAAGCCAGAAATGGGTCTATGAGAGTCACCCAATTTCACTTGTGAAAGTCCACACAGATGAGAAGCTAACCCATTCTTTTTCTTGGCAATTACTATTGGTGACAGCTATTTTGTTTCTGCAATAATGTATCACAACAGCATCATGCAATTTCTTCATGTCCTGTTCCACTCTGCTTTATACTTTGGATTCATCTTTTACAGCCTCTGTCTTACCAATCTGGCATCCCACTTGAACACAACTCTCAATGCACAACATTCCTTTGGAATTTCTTTCAGATGACAAGAATAGGCAAAAATCTCCGTAAATTCATACAAAAATATGGATTGCTTCAACTACAGTCATATTATCACAAAAAATGACCAATTGCAAAATTTCTTTGTTCTTCCTCATCTTGGTAATGTCTGTCTTCTTTGTCCTGTCCTCTGCTCCACATAGCTTCCTTTCACCCAAGGGATGCTTATCTACCTTTCTACTTTCATATTGCTCTTTAGCATAATTTTCTATGACAGCATATTCTCTCTCAATGATTTGTGAAAGACCACCTTCAAATTATCTCTCTATATGTTGCTCAGCAAATGTCTGCATCTTCTGCAACACCTCACTCAGACTGGGATTGTCCTTTGCGTCCCTTCTGTCCACAGCTCTGCCTTGAACCACTACCAAAATTCTCTTCAATTTCTTATTTGTTCCTTCCTCTCCTGATTGTAAAACCAGATGTATGCAAATTCATCAACTGTCCAGCCAAGTCATGAACAGATGCCACAGTTAGACATGCCAATACCAGCCAACTACCACAACTATCATAAAGACCAATCATCATTCTCTTAACTGTTACAGTGTTTAAACTCTGCAGGGTCAATTCATACAATGTTTCTAAGAACAAGTGTACACAGACCAATTCAACTCGATCACTAGAACCAATCCACATACTAAACCTGGTCTGAAACATTATAAATAAGCATATCGCAGAAGTGATAGGAGAATATGACTTGGTTACTACATTGATCCACCTTGGGTGTTATCAATATGCCATATGGATAAGTGAAATAAAGGATATTAATTTATTGCCAATTAAAAGCCTACTGACCACTGGGGAAAAATATTTCACCTTGTGTATTTATAGATATTTGCCACTGGTAGCAATTCCAAAAGCCTTGGGATTTACAAAGCAGATCCGAGGTTTATCAATCTAGACAACAAAGGATCAGCTTTCTAAATGACTAGTCACCCTTGGAGGCTATAGAATCCTGCACAAAAGCACGTGTTTGCACATATAACTTGCGAGAAATAACAAGAAATAAAACCAATTACCTTCAGGCTGAGATCTTTTACACCTGAACAATCAATTCAATCATATATATATATGATTGAATTGAGCATCACCTTCAAAACATATATATATATATTATATATAATATATAATATATATATATTGTTTTGAAGGTGATGCTCCCCCCTACAAGCCATACTGGAGAAGTACCTGTTGCCCTACTGCTGTCGGGGAAACCGGCCAACAAACGATGAGCCACAACTCAGCCGGCTTTCGCATGTGGGTGGCCCATGCAGGGCAACAAGATGCACATCCTCTTGGGGATCAGAACTCTCGTGGGTGGCCTGGAAAGGCAACACCCTCGCCATTGAACCACAACCCCATCTGCATTTATATATATTTTTTAAATGTACCATAATAATATATATTTCTTGGAAAGTACCATACTAATAAAAGATTCGTTTTCGTATTATACAACATATATGAGAGGCACTAAAATGCTGTTCTGCAAACTATCCGCATGATCGTGCCTCTTTTCGGCCTTAACAACTGGTTCACTTTGTATTGTGCTGAAATTAATCATTTTCTTGATGGAACTGTTCTATTTAACATAAATAGATGATTCTAAGATGCTCCTCGCATACACTATTCGCACTAGCATACCTCTGACGCCAAAAGCCTATAGTCCCCATACAGAGCCCAAACGAAAATTATTTTCATAAGCAGATACCATGGTTTAGTGGCATTGGTTAAATCATATTCAATTCACTCTAATGTCAGCCCTGGCCAACTGTCGTTGACATCTGGGTTTTGGTCAACACTTCAGTTCCTGAGTATTCTCATCGCAGGATACTACAAACAACCCCAATGCTAGGGCTAAACGCATCACGATGGTTTTCACCAAGTAGCAAGGGATTATGGCTAATCGTGGTCCCCATCCAACCACGATCCATTTAAACCGGGTTTGAATCTTCGGCTGCTGCACCGATTCTAAACCCTGTTATACTACCACGGTTGGTCTAACCCTATTTAACATCTGGTCACAGGTTTCCAACCTGACTTTTCAATTGGGTGCCTCTTCTATACTAGCATGGTTAGTCTGACCCTGACGAGCATCTCAACAATGATTTCCAACCTGATTTTTCATTTGAGATCCCCTTCTAGACTAGCATGGTTGATCTAACCCTGGCTATCACCTGCGGACTGGATCTCGGCCTGATTTCCATTTCGGTGCCCCAATTAAGGCCCGCATTACTTCGCTTCTTATCAGAATAATATGCTGAAGATGATTTTATGATGGATCTGGCTTGGATAAGCAGCTTAGAACACAGACCGAAAAGAGAAAACAAGGACAAAAAAATGTGAAATTCAGCCATGCTTAAAGCCCAAGCCATGCAGACAAAGGTTTTTCGAGAGGACTAGTTGTGGATCTTACCTGTGAACGCAGGGATGAAATCCGATGTGGGTCGTCCTGACTCCTGGTTATGCTGTGGTTTTTGCTGCAAATGATTATCAGATCATACAGTTTTGTTTTCTGATTTCCTCTAATCTGTGTCCAAAGGCATAGCCTATGCCTTTGGTCTTTCATTATTTCCCTGCATTGTCAAATCGCAAAATAGATTTTGGCATCGTCTCTAATTTTTCCTCTTTGGCACAAATACCGATATGCTCGGAACGAGGATTAATTTACAAGTTGTGTGCTCTATCAGAGCTGCAATCTGTTGAAAAATGCAGATATAGAAGTTTGTTTTTCATTTGGCACAAGGACCGACCGATACCATCCTAGGACCACAAAACAACTAAATTCACATGGAATGTGGTTCTTAAAGTGCAACCATTGAGCCTCATCGTGATGTGACACATGGTGAAGTAATTTAATTCAAAGTTTAGTGATACTAATTTATTTTATTATATTACACCTATATATGAAATTAGAGTTTATCTCTACATGATTTAAATGACTATCTTTCATTTTTATTTTATATATATGAAATTAGAGTTTATCTCTAATATTATTATCATAATAAATGGGTAAGAAATTGATTGTTATAAAATAATATTTATAAGAAATATTGTGAATTGACTTTATTTTGAATGGTTGGAATAAAAATATTGTTATCATCTCCATTCAAATTTAATTTTATATATATCATATATATATATTTATAATTTGTTTGAGTATAAGTTGTTATAATGGCTTTGCACCTTGTTTAAGTTTTAAGATCTAAAAAAAATTTACCCTTACTTAAAAATGTGTAGATAAAATACTTAATTAAATTAAAAAACTATTCGAAGAAATCAAATATTTTAGATAATTAAATATAAGGTTTAAGTAAAGGATCAATGGCAATGGGTCTAGTTTAGGGTTTATTGACAAGGGCAGTCTTTAGGTAATCAGAGGCTAGTTATCAATGGAGGAGGAGGTAGAACTGGACTACACACCGAATGCTTTTGAATCGACTAGCATATTTTTGCACGAGTTAGGGCTCAATCATTGCTGGTGGGTGCAGAATCGGTCCCGGGACTAACCTATTCTAGGTATTTACCTGACTATTGCTACCATGGGTTCGGGTTGTCGGTAAGGTCGACGGAATGTTCGAGGGACAGGTCTATTCGGGCTAATGTGGTCCTCTCTGCTGGACAAATGGGGCATAACTACGGGGACACTAGGGTTACTAGGAATGTAGGTGTCAGTTATGTTCATTCCTCAGATTTCGGCCTTTTGTAACCCTTGTCAAGATAATCGATGCTCTATGCAGTTACAAGAACTTCTTGTTGATGTGAGGGCAGGGGTTTTTGTATCAAAATCGTTTGCAGGCTTGGTGGCAGAACCACTATCTAAATAAGTCTGTTTATCTAAGGATTTTGGGCCTTTTCTAGTTAGGGTTGTCGACTCTTTTGGTCTCTGTGGAGGGGCTAGTATTGGGGTTTCTTCATTAGTTGGGCACCCACTGGTGTAGGGGAGGAATGATTCTTCGTCTCTTGTTTGTGAGGTTTTAAGGAATGTATTGAATGGTAAGACTATGGAGGGTGGTCGTGTTGTTGTTTATCTTCCTGGTTCGGTGGGATTTTAGTCAATATTGAAAGATAGGGTTGAAGTTGTCAGACAGAAAGGGCATAAGAAAAAAATCATTGCAACATGTATTAAAGATTGTGGCGAAGGATTAATTTTTGGGGAGGACGTGCCAATGTCCAAGTTGATTGAATATTCAGAATTGGTTGTTGTTGGTCGGGCTCGTGGTAGACATTTGGGGGTCCCTTTTCTCAGGGACTGGATTAAGGAGACCTAGGGTTCTAAGATTTCATATGTCCTCGGGGTTTAGCGGCTGGCGAAAGGTTGGTTCGCTTTCTTTATGCAATCCAAAGATGATGTTAGATGGGTGATTGGCTCTCATTTATAGATGGCGGGGATACCTGTCTATTTTTCCAAGTGGTTTGCACTATTTGATGCCAAGAGGGCTAAGGTTTCTGAATTCAGGCTAAGGTTGTTGAGGAATTGGTATGGGTATGCCTCCCTTGTCTTCCTAGTGGCTTCTGGGAGCTGGACCATCTGCAAGCAATTGGGAATTATATTGGGAAATTTGTTGAAGCGATATGTCATTTGTGGAGACTGGCGAAGTGACGGTGGCTCGTATTCTGGTAACGTTGAAAATGCAAGAAGGTTTGATGGTTGAAATCCCCATTCAAATACCATTAGGATCCTTCTAATAAAAGATGGATTATGAAGGCATACATTTTTGGTGCTACAAATGTCACACTTATGGTCACTCGGTTGCACAACGCATGATGTAGTTTCGACCTAGGTTTGTGGGGGCGGATCGTGGTGGATGCAAGGTGGGAGTGGTTGGGGCTGCACTGGATGAGGTAGGCGGTGGTAATCGTCGAGGAATGTAACATTTGGGGGGGGAGTATCAGAGCAGACCTCTCCTATCATTCACAGGGTGGTGAATTTAAAGTAGAAGGGGTATACTAGCAGGGCGGAAGGGAAGAATTTGTCGGAGTCGATGGTCTTTATTGCTGAAGTGATCGGTACTCTTGGTATGTCACCATCTGTTCCTATGGTACATGATTCTTTGTCATGCTATAAATCAATTGTTATTTCATTATATTATGCTTCAACTACTTTAGTTCCCTCTCCAATTATGGTAGATTGCATCATTCCTAGTATTGAGCAGTGCTTTCGTCTCCTGAATTTTCATCTTTGTCTTCACTCTCGAGCAATTCAGAAGAGCAGTGTATTCGATACTCATTATGTAATCAGGTGATTTTGGATAGGAATGGCATATGTGTTTCTATTGGCCTGGGGTTGGCTCCCACCTTAATTATGTTCTCTAGGGGTAGGGGTCAAAAATTATTACTCTCGCATGCACAGGCTCATGCGAAAATGGATTTAGCATCTGGGAGACAGTGTTATATTGAATGGGTGCTTAGAGCAGCGAAACCCAGGATTGTGGTTACCACATGAAGTTTTTGTCATTCAATTGTCAAGGGTTGGGGAGCTCATCTAAAAAATTGTCATTTCGCAGACTGGTAATGGATACTAAGCAGGATATTATTTTCCTACAAGAAACTTTGGGTATTGGTTCGTGGGTGAAGGCTACTCTAGAGTCATTTCTTTGGGTTGGACATTTGAGGCTATTAACGTTTGTGACCAATTTGGTGGCTTGGCGTTGCGATGGCTAGATAGGACATGCTATTGTGAAAACATTTGGGGTTTTGAGTCGGTTATGGAACTGGAGGTTTTCTCGACAGATTTGGATACCTCCCTGATAGTTGTTAATATCTATGGTCCTTATATTGATCGGATTCCCTTCTTGGAGAACCTATTTCGTAAATCATTTTTTGAAAATAGGAAGGTGATTTTGGGTGGTGATTTAAATTTTACTTTGGGGGCTTCTGAGGTGTGGGGAGAAAATGTTAATCCTAATGCTCTTTCTCCATTTTTCATCAAGCTATTGGATTCACGTGGGATGGTGGATATTGAACCTATTAAATTGAATCCTACTTGGAGGAATTGTTGCTCAGGTGAGAATGTTGTTGCTAAGAGATTGGAACGTTTCTTGGTAGCTGAGGATGTTGCCTCTTTGTACTGTTTGAGGCAATGGGTGGTTTATGATGGAGAATTAGATCATAATCCAATTCTGTTGGAATGCAAAGCAGGGGGGAGGAAACCTCGGAGCCCATTCAAATTCAATGTTGAAAGATAAGCACTTTGTTGACCTGGTTTCAAATAATTGAATTCCTTATTGTCAGCATAGAGGTCATGCGGAGGTTCAGTTTGTGAATAATTTGAGGAAGATCAAGCAGCTCACTTTCGCTTGGGCTCATGAAAAGAGATGTTAGGATGATCGGGAATTAAAAGATATTGAGGACAGGCTCTTTATTTTACTAGAGGGGGATGGTTGGGATTTTCAATCGGTAGAGGATAAGTTGGAGGTTACAAGGCTTGAGCACAGACGGAGGGTCTTGCTGGCTAAGCAGGAGGCGGCATGGTGCTTAAAAAGTCGGGCCATTTGGATGTAGAATGGAAATGAGAATACAAAATTCTTCCAGGCAGTTGCTCAAGGTCGAAAAATGAATATTATTACATGGGAGTTGGAATATGAAGTTGGGACTAGATGTTCCTCCTTGAGGGTATGGCTTGATTGGGGGTGAAACATTTCAATAATCTTTACAAGGAACTGGGTGGGACTTCTATTGAGGAAATTATACAGGTGCCTCAATTGTTCCCTAGGTTTGTGGAAGAGGATGACAATATGGAGCTAATGACCAAGGTGTCAATGGAGGAGTTGAAGACAGATCTTGCATCCTTCCAGAAGAATAAGAGCCCTGGACCAGATGGGTGGCCAATAGAATTTTTTCTGGTTTTTCTAGAATTGATTGGGGAGGATCTCCTCTAGGTGATTGAGGAATCATGTTCGAAAGGTTATTTTCACCCTCCTATTAATGCTACTTTTATTGCATTGATTCCCAAGACAGATCATCGAGGTTCACTTGACGATTATCGGTCTATCTCACTCTATAACTATTTATACAAGATTATTGCACGTTGGCTAAAGGAGATTCTCTCTCATAGGATTTCAGGGGAACAGTTTGGTTTTCTGGCAGGTAAGCAGATTCATGAGTCTATTAGGGTGGCACAGGAGGGCTTACATAATTTAAAGGCTAGGGGATTAGAAGGTGCTATTATTAAATTGGACTTGTCGAAGGCCTATGATCGGGTCAATTGGCTTTATCTCCAACTCCTTCTAACACATCTAGGATTTGTTGTGAGCTTCATTCAATGGGTTATGAGCTACGTGACTTCAATATCCTTTGTTGTATTAATTAATGGGGTGACTTCACCCTTTTTCTCTCCTAGGAGGGGTCTACGTCAAGGGTGTCCAATGTCCTCTCTGTTATTTTTGCTGGTTGTGAAGAGTTTGAGCCATTTTCTAGATCATGCTAAAATCACTAGCAACTACAAAGGTGTTCCTATATCTCAGGTTTTGTTCATCTCCCATCTTTTGTTTATTGATGATATTTTGATAATTTTTTATGGGTCATGTCGAGATGTGGATAAACTTTGTGTTGGGTTTGTGTTGTTTAAGAAAGTTACAGGTATGGTTATAAACCTGGATAAATCCTCCATTACTTGTTCCAATCTTGAGGCAGTGGAAATTGATTGTTTGTCCTCTAAGTTTGCTTGTCCTATTTTGGATATTGATGAGGGCCTTAAGTATTTGGGTTTCTATTTAAAGACCAAGGATTACCAGAAAGCTTATTGGCAGTGGTTAATTGAAAAAATTGAGAAGCACTTGAATGTATGGAGCCATTGGTGGCTCTCGAGGGTTGGTAGGTTGGTTTTGGTCAAGTTTGTCTTGGAGGCTATACCAGTGTATTGGATGCCACTCTCTTAGATCCCTAAGGGGACTCTGGAAAAGATAAGTCGGTTATGTTTTTCATATTTGTGGAGGGTAAGGAGCAGGGTTTGCCTTGGGTTCGTTGGGATTCAATCTTGATGCCAAAAGCTCTGGGAGGTTGGGGTCTAAAGAACATATTTCATTTTTCAAAAGTGTTGGCGGCTAAGGTTGGGTGGCGTCTCATATCCATGAACAGTTTGTGAACTTTTGTGGTGATTAAGAAATATATTAAACCATATTCTCTTATTGAATGGATGAGGCTTCCTTCATGGATTTCTAGGGATTCCTCTGTGACGTGGAAAGCATTGTTGAAATCTTTTGAAATTATTAGGGATGGATTGGTATGGAGGGTTGGAGATGGGAAGTCGATTTGAGTGGGTATGGATCCATGGGCGGGAAGTGGTATCGACCACATTCTTCCTATGGATTTATGCACCTTTCTCGCCGAGGCTAGGTTTATAACACTTCATCAAATCTGGAATCCTGTTACTACCACTATTTGGAAACAAGGTTGGTTAATTAGGGCGCGTCTCAATCTACTGGGGGGACATCTTGATCGTTGGAACAGATATACAAATGTGCTCTCTACTGCACACATTCATATCTCTGATAGGGCGGATGTATTGGTTTAGGACTCTGAATTGTCGAGCGTTTATACTCTTAAGATGGGATATATCAAGCTCAGTGTGGCATTATTAGTGTGGAATCCTAAATGGTGGTGGCATAGGCTATAGAAGATTCAGTGTCCTACAAAATAAAAGTTATTTGGCTCGTCGTTGTTGGAGGGAAAGGTGCCTACATGGGATTTTTTTTATAGAAAAGATAGTTTAATGGCTGGACATGGTGTTGCTTGTGAAAAATGTTATTAAGGATATCCCTCATTTATTTGTTAAGTGCCCATTTGCTTGTGATATTTGGATGGAGGTTTCTCGAATGTTGGGTCTGCAATTTGTATGGGCAAATAATTCCTTTGATGAGGCTTACCTAGCATGGTTTTGTGAGTGTTCCTATAAGAATTTTTCAGCTCTTCCTTTGATTGTTGCCTGGGGTATCTAGCTGGCAAGGAATGCTATTATTTTTCATGACAAACTCTTGATCTCTTCGGTGGTAGTTGTTCAATCTATTAGTATTTTCACATATTTTACATCCTTACCTTATGTGGGGCATATCTGTGATATACAGGCATAATACATTGACTATACGTTTCCATGGGGATATTTTGATGGTTCATCTAGGGGGAACCCACATGTTGGTGGGGTGGGGGGGGGGGGGGGGGGGGGGGGGAGGGTTGTCCTCTTTCTTTCTACAAATCATTAATATTATTTCTCTACGGGCTTAGGGGATGGGAGAAATAATTTTGTCGAATTAATGGGCCTGTACATTCTTCTCCAACAAGCAATCTTAAAAGGTTGTCGAGCTATACAAGTTTTTGGGGACTCACAGATTGTTGTGCACTAGACAAATATGATTCATCGTTGTCGTATTATTCTCTACTTGCCAATCATTGAGGATATATTTCTCTTTGTACAACAGTTCGATCGTTTTCAATAACACTTGTTTACAGGGAGAGAAATGTCATGGCAGATGAAGCTGTCAAGAAGGGTCCAGTGCTATAGGTGGGTCAAATGCAGATTGAAGAGTTCCTTCCTGATGGGCAGAGGAGTAAATATCATCGCCCTTTTCATGAGAGGGGCACTATATAATTTGACGAAGTATATATAATGTTGCAGATTGGTCTTGATTAAGGCAAAAAAAAATTGTATTTTGATCAGTGATATATAATGTAATATATGACATATATGGACAATATATAGGTCTTATGATATCTGAAATATATGCTCAACATATATCTACAAATGTAATTTCTATCTTTTTGGAAGTAATGAAATTATGACTTTTTCCAAGGAAAAAAATAATATATATATATATATATATATATATATATATATATATATATATATATATATATATATATATATATATATATATATATATATATATATATATATAATCATTTAATTAATTTAAGTAATAATTATATATAATTTTAAATTTTATATAAATATTTATAAGAAATGTTATCAATTTAGTTTATTTGGATTGTTGGGAGATATGATTGATATTTCTCTCCACCCAAACTTAATCTATGTAGGTGACATCACACATACATATGTATATGCATATTGAGTAATATCACAATACATATTTATAATTCATATTGAGTATATTATTGTAATGGCTTGGTGCCTTTAGTTTTAAAAGATATCCTACTCTTACTTAAGAATATGGAGCTCAAAATGCTCAATTATATATATTAAAAAAAAAAAAATGAATATTTTATATAACTAAATGTAAAAAGATATGTTATAATGATTAAAAAATATTTTTTAACATTTATTTTTTTCCTTTTACATGTATCTTTTTAATTGGAATTAAAGCAACATAGATCCATCTTAACTTTGGATCTATCAAGTGCCGAGAGGGATCAAATCTCTCAAGGTGCAAACCTTTTGTTTTGAGCGCAAAAATCGATGAAAGGTTTACACCTAAGAGAGTTTTGACCCCTCTTAACACTTGATAGATCTGGGGTTAAGATGGATATAGGTTATATATACTGTCAACTTGCACCCCGATTAGGGGAAGAAGAATTATATATATGATCAGGGTGCAAGCTGACAGTAGGGCATCTTAGGGATTTGTGTCATGCACATTACCTCAATAAGAAAGGACAGTGGGCGATCATGTTACGACCCTCACACACTTGCTCTCAAACGCAAGGTGGCACCATGCATGTAGGTTATTAATGGTGACAGGAGAGGACAAAGGGACATCTCCTTGCTGGGGTTTTATGATTATAGCTCTGAACATTTATATGACATTACAATTGGAATGGTTATAATTTTTCTAGAGAGATTGGGGATGAATGCGAAGGAGTTGCATGAGATCTACCACCCTGGTGCATATGATTTCATCCTCTTCCCTGTAGTCGACAACAACGGGTATGTTATTTCAATGTGCTCCTCTTATACTCTTTCCTCTGTCATTTAAGTCCATATGATAATACACTGGAGAAGCGTTTTTGAGCCGATGTATGGGGTTAGAAGGAAAATCATTCGTGAAATTTGGGAGGAAAGTGTTGTTTTCTGATGGGTTGGCTGAATATTGTAAAATTGTTTCTATCTATTATGGAATCTCACTCTCTCGAATGGGCATGTATTTGCGGTCTGTGCACTATAGTTCAGTATGCTTCTCTTGCATGGATGTTTGTGTCTGTTATGTTGTTTTTTCGATGAACCTGATGGCATTTAAGAGAAGGGGTATCCTATGTAAGGACATGCTCGAATCAATTATGTGTTTTGTCTTAAGATGGATTGGGGAGCCCTGAGTTGATGTGTTTGGCCTCTCTTGGCAAACCCATCTCATATTCATGGAAAAATGTTTGGTTTATGGCCTTACTACTCACTATTATATGGATTTCTTGTTGTGGTTACTTACAGGTCTAAATTTTCAATTGTATACCGGGGCCTTAAGCTTGTCAATCGCCTCAAGCTCGAGGTCTTGGCTCTCTATTTAAGGGTTTCATATCATTTTGGTATTTGGTTGAAGTGCAACATGGTGCGCCACTCCTCCGGTAGAGGAACCTTTGCTAATGGAGGTTGTGGGCATAATAGAAATGCAGGACAATGATGGGAAAGCAGCCAACCCCAGCCTCATCCAGTTCGGGGTAGGGCCACAAATCCACTTCAAGCCTCATTCGAGAACATGCCTAGTTATACGAGACTGACATGCAACCTCATATTCAGTAGTTAATCTCGGGTTAGGAAGGAGAATTAAACCAACAAGAAGCTAGTGCAGATGTGGATATGGAGGAATGGCGAGATCTGGTGTCGAATCTTGGACACTCCAAAGGTTGGTCCTCTCAATATAAACAGATTGTCTATCTTTACTGGTTGATGAAGAATATCATGGCAAGAACTTTCACGTCTCCCTTAATTGGTCCCTCCAAGACTGATCCTGGACTTTAGGAAATTCATAAAGAATTTCAACTTATGCAATTCCAGATTCATCAACAGAATGCCCACCTCAATTGTATAGAGAAACATATTTCGTGTCTCCCTCAGACGGAATTACTTTGCTCGAGTGCGAAAGACGCAGTACCTGTGGATTCTTCGAATGATTAGTAACATGTTTTGCATTGTCTAGGCTTTAATTTTTGCTTTGTATAGATGAAGGCTTTACAAACTTTGATATTATGTTTTAGTTATCTAAAGTTTAGGAGAATTAAGGATTCTCAGACATATATAGTTTTGCTAGATTGTCTCAAACTATTCTGTTTTTGGATAGCTTATAATGCAGTTAGGTGGCCAATAGATATGGTTTCCCATTGGGTAGGTTGAGGCCAACTAACCATCAGAATATGGAACAAGACTAAAAGAACACATTAATGATATTACGAGAAATAGGTCGCATAAATCAGGTCTAGCAGAGCACGCATGTTTCTCCTCACATTATATCTGCATGGAACAAGCTAAATTAGTCCACAAGGAAGACCATTATTTAAAAAGAAGGGTAAAATAGGCAATTGAAATCGAGAAATCCTCCAATAACTTGAATAGAGATGACGATCTTAAATTAGGCAACACCTGGAAACCCTTATTAAATAGAATGAAAAAGCATTAATCAATCCATCACTTCCTAACCAAGTTATAACAAGTATCTCATTATAACATATCATACAATTAAAGTTAAAAAATAAAAATAAATATAATAAAAATAAATAAATATTAATATAAAAAATATAATGAAATAAATAAAAATAAAATAATAACAATAATAATATATCTTTATAATATAATATTAACTATTAACATAAAACAATAATATTAATAACATTTTATAATTAATCTATTAACATTAATAATAAATGTTAAATAATATATAAAATAATAATAATAATAATTTTAAATTTATAAGAATAAAAGAAATAAATTATACTAATTTTAGGGAATAATCATAATAAATAATACAATAATACAATAAAAGAATTAAATAAAACAAATAAATATATAAACAAATAATTAATAAATAATTTTAAGAATTAATAAATTAATAATACTATACATCTAGATAAAAGATAATAATTCAACAAATTAACTTAACACATAAAATAATTTATATAACGAAACAATTCAAATATAATAATATTGTAATCATATAATAATAATTTATTATTATTATAATAAATAGTTAAATAAAATTAATTAAAAAATAATAATAATAATAAACAAATAAATATATATTTAATTAATAATAATTAAAAATCAATAATTATAAAATTAAGCCGATACGTTGTAATGTAAATAGATTTTCTAAATTCTTTTTCCTAATAACTATTTATAGCTCCATTATTCCCACGACTCTCTTCTCAAAACACTGATCTCATTGCCCTGATGATGGACTCACATAGGTAGTCCGAAACGTTGGTTTCATAAAAGGTACACAGGTTTTCCACTAGTATAACATGGATATAACTTGTCTATTTTGATGAAAATGAATGAAAAAAGTCTTGTCAAACTTACAATATATATATATATATGTATGTATGTATGTATGTATGTAGTCAATTTAGTATGTCCTAAATTGCTACATTAATTATCAATCCGGGAGTCGTAAACTGATGAAGTGTGGCGCATTGTATGTGCAAGACAACCTCTTTCTTACTTTCAATTTTATTTTGTTTTTGGGGTTTTGTCTTTGTTGGTCTCCTAATGCAAATGGAAATCCTATTCCTAAGTTTTAACAATACTTTTAGAGGGCAAGTATGGATGTAGATTTAAGACAAGGTTTATGTCTCTTATGATAACTTCCAGAACTTAGCACTTCAAAAAGATCTCAAAACATGATAGTGATAAAATTAGTACTTGAACCAGAATGTAAATGTGCAGCTACTTAAATCAAACAAAAGATGAAATAATGATCATGAAATCACTGTCTCTGCTGCCCATCTAATTACAGAAATAAAATCTAAACTATTGCACTCAAACGAACCAAAAATTGCAAACTAACAAAAGCAAGATCAATTTACTTCACTTATAATCCGATAGCTTGCCAAGTAGCTTTTCGGGGTTAAGCCATGGCACTGGAGATAACGTCAAATAACATGAAGAATTGATATCTAAATTACCTACTTGTAGATTAATGAAAGTAAAATCAAATCACTTCACTTATAATTCGATAGCTCGCCAAGTAGCTTTTTCAGGGTTAAGCCATGGCACCGGAGATAACGTCAAATAACATGAAGAAATTGATATCTAAACTACCTACTTGCAAATTAATGAAAGTAAAATCAAATCACTTCACTTATAATCCGATAGCTCACCAAGTAGCTTTTAGGGGTTAAGCTATGGCACAGGAGATAACGTCAAATAACATGAAGACTTTGATATCTAAACTAGCTAACAACAACAAATAAATATTACTGAAATCAAAGCATAACTGAAATTGAAAAGCTTAAAAACAAAGTTTAGCAGAGAGGCAAATCTCATGTCACTATTTGATGCAAAAATTATATGAAGAAGCGCAATAAAGAGAACAGATCGAGAATTTTCGTGGACCTAGCTGCGGGCTGTTGCACGCGCTCCTCTGCTCCCGGCGCCATTGAAACCTGATACCTACTCGGCCGCTCGGATGGCTCCTCCGGAAGCGCCTCCGGAGGAGGCTGCGCTCCAACAAGCACTCTCAGCTTTGATTAAATCTTTACCTGCTCAACGTGTTCGCCCTTCTGTATCCAAATTTGTCAAAAAAACTTAAGGGTTACAGGAAGTCTCTCTTCCTCCTTCCTTGCCCAGAAACGTTGCTCTTGCTTTGGCAGAAAAAGGACTAATAGGACAATTTACAGGGATCTGGCCCTCCCCAAAAACCGTTGGGAGATGGGTGGAGAGGAACTGGACTGATAAAACCCAAGGGAAAATTTCTATTAGATTTTGTGGAAAGGGCTACTTCACCTTCCATTTTGAGACTAAGGAAGACAAGGATTTAATCTTCCGCAATGGTCCTTACTTCATGGATTCCAGAGGTATGTACTTGAACAAATGGACTCTGGACTTTGACCCGGAACTTGATATCCCCAATGCGGTTCCTGTATGGGTTCGTCTTCCCCACCTACCCTTGCATTGCTGGGGAGACGAATCTGTCCATGCCATTGGGAACATTGTTGGGAATTACATTGACCGAAGTGAGCTTAGAGACAACATGCAGGCTTTTGCTCATATCTCTGTTGAAGTTGATTTGGGAAGAGGCCTTCCAGAAGCAATTAAACTCAAAGTCGACGACTGGACGCACATTCAACAGCTCGACTATGAACAAATCCCCTTCAAGTGCAAGGTATGTCACGAGTATGGACACTATGCTAATCGTTGCCCTAAGAACTCTAATCTTGAAAATATTCTGCAAGAAGAGTAATGGGAACCTGTCGAAAAGAAAAAATCAGTCCCTAGTCAAAAATCGCACATGGTTGCTGGTCCCTCTTCCCACCCCTCCTCCATCTCTCCACCCTCATCTCCCCAGCCTTCACTCCCTCTTCCTTCTTCCTCCCATCCGCCTCTGCCCTCTGCTTGACAGTTGGATCCCTTTCTTTCCTCGCCCTCCTCCAATCCCTTCCATGCCATTTCTCTTCCTGAGGAATCCCCTAGCCCCTTATCTCAACCTGAACCTCCCTCTTCTCCCCTTCCCCTGATCATTCCCTCCTCCCTTCCATCTGAACCTCCCCCTCTAAGAATAACCCGAAGCAACTCCAAGGAACTCGGATCCACAATAGACAATCAAAAGAAGACTGGTAGAAAATCTTCCAAATAGCACAAGGATGAGAATGCACAAAAGGACATCGCACTAGGACTCCAGAATCCAATAGAATCATATATACAAGGAACAATAGATAAAGACACAACATGCAAAGATAAATGAGGGAGAGCAACTCCTCAAGTCTCTCTGTTGAAATGATTAAAATACTATCATGGAACAACAGGGGACTAGGGCACCCCTCCAAAACCAATGCCTTGAAGGATCTTATAAACCAAGAGAAGCCAGTTATTGTATTATTACAAGAAACAAAGTAGAGGCAGTTTGAAATCAACAAGACCATCGAATATCATAAGCGCTACCAAGGAAGTATAAGTGAATCCAGAGGGGCCTCAGGCGGAATCGCTACACTATGGTGTCAGGACGAGTGGAACAGTGCAACAGAACTAATAGATCAGCATTGGATTAAGACAGTGTTACAGAACAACATAAATGGACAGCAGATTGTAATATACAATGTCTACGCCCCTAATCATTATAGGGACAAAGAAGTTTGTTGGGATTCCCTCAGCAGGAACATTGCAGAAGAAGACAACAACAACATCATTGTTGGGGGCGACTTCAATCTAATCTTGCATGCCAACGAAAAGCATGGAGGATGCTTCACACTAGATCCATTCAGAAGTCAGTTGGAAAATATAATGCAACAAGGAGATCTAGTCGATGTCATCCCAAAAAATTGGAAATACACCTGGAGTAACCGTAGATTGGGCAGCAGCAATATTATGGAGCGGCTTGATCGATTTCTGGTAAATATTTCCCTTCTTTCCACCTTTTCAGCTGTAAGCGCCACCATTCTTCCATATGCTACCTCTGATCACTTCCCTATAACTTTAGCTCTCGAATCTCACAGACCTTTGGGTCCTCTGCCCTTTAAATACAACCATATATGGAATGGTTACCAAGGTGTCAAAGAACTGGTCCAGAAGACATGGCGTCAGCATGTTGAAGGATCCCCATGCTTTATATGGGAAAGCAAACTAAAAAATGTGAAAAAGGCACTCAAGAATTGGGCCAAAACGCAGTACATAGAGCCAGAAGAAAAGCAAGGAGAGGTGAAAGCAAAAATAGAAGACCTGCATTATGTTATAGAAAAGCAAGCATATCAACAAGCTGAAAAGATCCAAGAAGAAAGCCTTTAAAACCAGCTAAGCAGCATTAGAAGGGAAGAGGAAGAAAATTGGCGTATGAAATCTAGGCAGACTTGGCTGAAAAGCGGAGATCAAAATACAACCTTTTTCCATAAACAGGCTACTGCTCGGCAAATAAGAAATAATATAATAGCCATCATAGATAGCTCAGGGACTCAGCACAACGAATAGACAACCATCAAAAGTGCGACCTCAGACCATTTCAAAAAGCTCTTAACTGAAACTGGAGATGAAGGAAACTATGTTGACCTCCTGCAACATCTGCCAACTAAGATTACATCAGAATTAAATGAAAGGTTGGCAAAAGAAATAAACGAGGAAGAAATCAAAGAAGCAATTTGGTGCCTCCAGCCAGACAAGGCGCTAGGGCTGGATGGCTTCTCTATTTGTTTCTACAGAGAATATTGGGAAATGATAAAAAGGGACCTCATTAAATATCTCAAATGGATACAAAAGAAAAGCAAAATAGGAGGGTACACAAACTCAACACATCTGGCTCTCATCCCAAAGGAAAATCGCCCTTCCAACTTTACCCGCTTCAGACCAATATCATTATGCAATTCTTCCTACAAAATCTTCACAAAAATCCTCGCTTCTCATCTCAAACCTCTCCTGCCAATGTTAGTATCTGAAAACCAAGTAGGCTTTATGGATAACAGGTAAATCTCAGACTCTATCCTCTTAGTATAGGAGGCCATTCACTTAAGCCATTTGAGGAATGAAAAAGGCTTCATTATGAAATTGGACTTAGCTTTCGATAGGGTAAGACACTCCTTTCTATTTGTTGTACTACAGAAAATGGGCTTCTCCTCTGCCTTTATTGAAGTTATAAGAACTTGTATCTCTGGACCTTGGATTGCTCCTCTCATCAATGGTAGACCTGGACCTTCCTTTCATTCCTCAAAATGACTACGGCAAGGTTGTCCTTTATCTCCCTACCTCTTTCTCTTAATGGTAGAATCCTTCAGTTGTGCTCTTGATCATAAGCACTAGACAGGCCTCATCATTGGTATTAAGTTTGAAGATGGAGTGAAAAATATAAATCACTCCCAATTTGTAGATGACACCTTGCTGCTAGGAGGGGCAACCACAATCATAGCTCGAAGATTCAAAACTTTATTAGACAAATTCATGAGATACTCAGGGGGACAGATTAATAATCTCAAAAGCTGTATTTATGGATGGAATGCCTCAGCGCGCACACTTCAAAGCATCGCCAACATTTTTGGTGTCTCTTGCAAATTAAATTGGAGTCACTTCAGCTACCTGAGAATGCCTGTAAGTATAGGGAAAACAAGGGCCGATGTTTGGGAAACAATTTTGGAAAAAATGAAAAGGAAAATCCAAAAATGGGGAACCTCTTGGCTCAACCCAGCTGGTAGACTGGTGCTCCTCAAATCGGGCCTTTCCTCTCTTCCCCTTTATCAATTTTCCCTTACTCAAGCTCCAACATCGTTTTTCAGCAAAATGGACAGTGCTCTTAGATTCTTCCTTTGGCAGGGGGGGAAACGAGAGAAAAAAATTCAATTTTGTAGGATGGAAACATGTCATTCAAAGCCAAGAGAAAAGAGGCCTTGGCATCTGATCTCCTTCACTCACAAATCTTGCCTTTGGTGGAAAATTAGTCTGGAGACTAATTAAAGGACAATCAACCTGGTGGAAAAAAGTTTTAGAGGCTAAATATATCAGTCAACCTCGGCAGCAACTTCTCACAGTCGAACTACCCAATAGAAGTTGCACAAAGATATGGAATCTGTGTAAAAAAGCCATCCCCTTTATGGCTCAAAACATCTCCAAGGTGCCTAAAGGAGGCAGGGAAATCAACATTAGTGCTGACAAAATAATGGGGAATCCGCTGCTCAACAGCCTCCCAGGTATGGATGCAATAATATTTTTTCTCCAAAGCAAAGGAATTAGCAACCTAGAACAACTGTCTCAATGGGACGCAATATCCCATGCTTGGAAGCGATGGATTTTTCCTCCTATCCCTCAACGTCTCAAAGAGAAATTCAACCAATTCTGCACACACCTCCACAACATTGCACCCACTCTAAAAAACGACAAGGACACTTTCAGATGGGATCCCTCTTGCACCAGCTATACAACAAAGGCAGGTTATGACTACTTATGCGGTAAAGACTATCCGGCAACAGCATGGCATCATAGAAAAACTGTATGGAAAGCAGAAGTAATCCCCAAGGTGAAATTTTTCATGTGGACACTATTAAAAGGGAAAACTCTCACTGTAGAGAAACTTAAAAGAAGAGGCATTGCTGGCCCCTCCAGATGCCCTAATTGCCAAGAAGCAGAGGAATCTATTCAACATCTTTTTATCTCTTGCCCCTTTGCATTTTCTTGTTGGAACAACATTGATCCTTCTGTGTCTTCCTTCTGGCAGTCTCAACTATCCATTGAAGAAGTCCTTAACAACTGGAAAAGAAATTACCCTTGGCAATCCAAGAAAAATAACCTTGCCAAGCGTGTGTGGGATGCCCTCCCTCTGACCCTTCTATGGAGGATCTGGCTTGTGCAGAACAATAAGATATTCAAAGACAAAGAGACATCTCTCAGGCATTTATGTAACAAGGCCAAAAGTCTGGCAATTGAAACCATTGCATGCAAGATATAAAAAATAAAAAAAAATAGATGCAACAAATCTTTGGACAAAGGAAAAAGAATTCATAGGGAGTTTGATAGACAGGCCCAACATCCCTCCAGCTATGAAAACCCACAACAACCAGGGCAACACTCACAACCACAGATGGAAAATTCAACTAAAACATGATGACTTCTTCAGCTGGCT
Organism: Pinus taeda; assembly: GCA_000404065.3. NCBI lineage: Eukaryota > Viridiplantae > Streptophyta > Pinopsida > Pinales > Pinaceae > Pinus > Pinus taeda. The sequence continues at coordinate 136,853 of APFE030393825.1, forward strand.
CCGCTCAAGCAACACCCACTCCTTGTTCTTTGACAGCACCTCTAAATCAAACCCAGGAGCGGCGGGAGCAGGGGGCGTCGTCTTCAATCCCAATGGAGAGCCCTTAGTTTCCTTTGAATGGGAGCTAGGGATTCTTTCAAATAACAAAGCTGAGGCTCTGGCCCTCTACCAAGGTATTCTACAATTACAGGCTTAGGGAATCCAGAAAGCCATGATCTTTGGCGACTCAACCATCATTATAAATTTAATGACTAGTAGAAGGAAAGACTCCAATATCTTCTTGCAGCAAACCATTAGTAGATGTCAAGTCTGGATCAATCAAGCGCAGGACTTTCAACTCTATCATATCCTCCGCTCCATCAATCAGGAAGCAGATAAACATGCCAATCAAGCTTGCATTCGACCAAAAGGAAGTCTTCTCTACAGTAGAGAGGATTCGTATCAATCCCTTCCTTGATTAACATGAACAGCTCAATTAACCCTTATCCAAGGACCTGTGCCCTCCACAAGGCGTGTCTTGATCAAACTTGCAACAACGTCAAAGCTCTCTGCCATTTGCCGCTGAAAATCCTCTTATATCTCTCGGTTGAACCCAATGTACCTTTGAAAACATGCAGCACATGTAAAATACAAGACTGCCCAACCTTCCTTCATGTGATCCAGAGCTTCAAATCTCTCAAACTATCGGCTATTTATCCAAAGATGCGTCTTCCTTATCCCCAAACTCCTCTTTCCATCTTAGCTCGTCTTCTCTCAGTTGGCTTACACTCCCATAAACAGCTTACTCTTTTGTGTTACCAAAGACCGCTCCTTTCCTGCTACATGAAAATGATCAGCGCACCCAGTTCCAGTACCTCAGCGTTAAGATTGCAGAAGTTGTCAGCCATCCGGAAGACTCCATTATTCGACATATTAATCTCATAAGCAAAGATTAGATGAAATGTAAAATATGTTTACAGTTGTTTTAGTTTGTTCGAGTTTATACTTGTGTTAGTGCTCCTCAAATTGAAAACAAAAATGATAGCAATTCAGTTGAACGCCTAAATGTAATACAGTTGCAAGCTCACCCTATGAGCCCAACTCATGTAATATCGAAGCTTAGACTCCCTCCCTTTTTTTGAATATAATCAGCAGCCGAAATTGTTAAAAAAATAAATAAATAAATTATATGAAAAAGCTCGAGCATAACCTATCCTAAACACATTAATCAATGTTAATAAAAAGTATGCAATGCTGAAAATCATGTACATGAGTAAAAGATTAACACCATAAATGAATTATGAAACATATACAGTTAAACAAATTATGAAATATATAGTGAAAATAAGGGAACGATGCACGAAAAATTTACAAAAACGAAGAACAAAACCTCAGCCAGCAGGGGCCCTTTGCATGGCCTTTGGTTAATATGATGTCAACCCAAAATCACACTTACACAGTCATAAGAGATAGAGTTTTTGTATTGTAAAATAGAGGAAATGCCTTCTCGTTACAACAGTAGGGCTAACGCTATAGCAACAACATAAAAACTAACAACAAGACTAACTATTTGCGTATGCAAACGCGTTATTTATAGAGGAAATTAGATAACTGTTTTTTCTATGGGGAATCTTCAGCAGAGGACACGTAAAAAGGCAGAACCCGTAAGCTCAACGTCTTGGTTACCATGATCATTCAATCTACAAAAGGTGGATGTTGGATTCGTGTCGTGGAGATGGCCTGCAGTTGTCAAGAGGGATCCACGAATCTAGGAACGGTCTCAAACCTTTCACGTGCTGAAAACAGAGACCTATTTGTTGTAGGATTCCTTGTTTGATCGTCCTTTGGCCAAGGCTTTTCTTTATGAATTCAACTGAACAAATAGGACCTTCTCCATGTCCAGATCATTCCTGAGCTGCCCACGTGCCTCGTTTCACTTGCCAACACCTGCAACCTATAGAACAATAAAAATAGTTGCGGAATCGCAAGTCAGCTACGGAAAGTGGCTGCATTCCACAACTGATGAACAAATTCTAAATCAAATAGCAAACACACAAATATAGTTAGAAAACCACTTAAATGCACTCCTAGAATAAATAAGTAATGATCTTTGATAGCTTATGAGGCAATGGTGTGGGATAAAGGTCTAGGAAAGTATGTAGAAGAGAGGTAGTTTTAGGGCTCAACGTACCCCCACTGTGACGATGTTGCATGTCCTCATGCAACCAAAACTGTGACCATCCTCCCTTCAGTTCATTTGTTCTGAGACCTCTGCTAATACATCTAGCCTTCTTTTCTTCTTCCTTGGTGTCACTGTCATCCTGGGTTTCATCATTAGGCATCTGTATTTGAGTTTGACGAGGGCTCTGCTCAACCTCCTGTTCTTTTTCTCCAATTTCCTATTTTTCTTGTGCCACAATCCAAGATGCAACATGGTGTTGTCATGGATAATTTTATCGAGCCTGCCTTGTTCTTTCAATGTTTCATTTCCCCTTTTGATTTGTCTATTTAGGACTTCCAATTCAAAAACTTCTTGTTTTAGTGATTGGATCAAAACTTCCTCAGTTGTATTAGGCTGATTGGATGAAGTGCCCTGGTCTGTTGCAGTCTTTTCCAATGATTCAATAAAATCATACATTTCTTGCTGAGTTGGATCTATTTCTGGTGGAGCCTCTCTTGGACTGATCTCAAAATCTGGTTGAGAAAAAGGAGAATGTTGTGGGCTATAGTCAGGAGGGATGATCGCTGGTGACTGTTCTGGGGTTTCCCCTCCTAAGTTTATGAAATGAGCCTCTTTAGTTTGTACTTTATTCAATTTTCCTTTAAGTCTGGAGCTCCTTCTTAGATTCTGTGAGCTGATATCTCCTTTTTCTACACTTTGCTTTTCCTTCTCTTTTTCCTTTGCTTTAGCTGATTATTCTTTAAGGTGGATTAGTCTTTGAGAAAGTATCTGATCCTCTCCTAAGGAAGGTTCTAGGGTTTGATACACATCTTCAACATTTCTTTTCCCCTTTTGTTTTACTTGCTTCCTAACCTCAGTCAAAGTTTCAGACAATATTTCTTCCTTACTAGTTTCTTTAGCTATGCTAGTAGGAGTATCTTGAATGTTTATACTTGTTTTTCTTCTCCTACTTTTCCTTGTTGAGCTAGCTTCAGGTGTTTCAGGTGGGTCCTGAAAGAAGTTTCTAATCAGGAATTGTTCCCATGTGTCTTTTCTTTCCCTCAATTGTTTTTCAATCAGAATTTTGACAAGGTCGTGATGATAAAGGTGAGGCTCTATGTCATTCAGATTCTTTTGTACAGTTGTGGACATCTTCTTCAGGCTACTCAATAGGAAATAAGGCAAATTGATGGTTTGATTTTCTAGAAAATTCATTAATAACCTGATGTAGTACATGTACATGGACCCAAAACTTCCTTCACACGTAATAAACTTCTGAATTTTCAATAACAAACTAGTCCACTTTTTCTCTAGGGAAAAAACAGGGATTCCACGTTTAAAAACGGTTATATCCATACCTGGGTTACACAAAATAATCCTCTAGGCCCTCTCATCAAAGTCTTTGTTTTTGAACCATCGTTCTCCTTCCTATGGGAGCTCCGTTGCTACTGCAATGGATGCCTATGTTACTGAAAATTTGATATCTCCAACCTCAATTTCCATGCTGTTAAAAGACCTTGCAAATGTCTTCGTGACTTCTTTATAGTGACCTCTGAATTTCTGGATAAATTGCAGCCACCGTGCTTTCCTTAATGTGCTCTTTAACTGTGGATAACCCTCCATGAATTTAGGCATGTTCGGCGTTGTTCTTACCAGAAGGCCCATTCCTTCCTCTTGCTTCAAAAATACCATTGTAAGTGATGGATTGATGAAGGCAGAATGATTGTATGAGTGGAAGATGGAGGAGGATCAGTAGTTACAAAACATAAAGAATACAGAGCATGTAATGAAAATGAGTTCATGGAGTGGAGGCTTGTATAAATAGACCAATACCAACAAGCGTGAACTCAATGTGAGAGTATGGAAACAAAGTGAGTCTAGCAGAATTTTGAAATAAAAGGCTGCAGAGTGGACGTTAGCACATTCATAAAATGACTGCGGAGTTGTGCGGTAGAGGAGAGCCATGGTCAAATAGCTTACGTCTTCATAATTAACCGGTTCAACAGTTGGAATGCAGACGTACAATTAAGTACGAGTTAGATTCAGAAGCGGATCATGAGGCCGTTGGAAATTGATGCGGAATTCATGGTGGAGTTATGCAAAGGTCATGGATGAGTTATGGAAGCTATCAATTAGAATCATTACACATGATGGAGCCGGTGGTTTTACAACTATACAGATTATGTGTTTTAAAATGTTATTTGAAATTAATTTTGCTCACACCTTAGAATTTTACCACTTTTGTTCGCGACCTTTGATTGGCTACTTCTTGTTGGTGCTTTAGGTGCTAACATCTTCAAAATATCTTCCACTTCCATACCTACATTTGGTTTTCATCATTACTTGGCTAACATTTGACTGCCATTGCAGAGTAACAGAGTATTAGTTGTGGAATCAGTATTTAGCTGCGGAATCAGAATATGGCTGCGGAAACTGACATAGTGAATATATGACTTGGAGAAGTGAATGGAGATGGATGGAAATGAATGATGACTGAATGGATGATATATGAAAACTCGACATGAAATGAATTTTATTGGTGGAATGTGATGACGAAATGGAATGAAATGAAGTGAAGTGGAATGACATGAAATGGGACAACTATGAACGAAATGAGAGGGATTTTTTTTTGGAAAATATAGGGAGTCAGAAGTTTTTTATTTTCGCCCTGTATTTTCTGTATAAGACTGCTAATCAGTGATTGGTTTTCAGGCTTATCCATTTTTTTTTTCAACAATGAAAAGAACAAAGATTAGGTTGGTGGAGAAGAAGGATTCTTCTTCACCAACCTTATTACAAAATTATCTTGAAAGATCTTGACAAGTTCCTCCTTTGAGAGTGGCTTATGATAGATCTTCAATATGTGACCATTCACAATGAGAGGAGTTTGATACTCATCAATGGTTTTGATTCTTACCGCTCCATTGCTAAAAACTTTTTCAATCTCATATGGCCCAAGCCAATGAGTCTGAAATTTACCTTTGAAATCTTTTGAACTTGGAATCAAATAGCAATGCCCAATCTCCTTCTTGAAACTTTTTCTCCTTGATGTATTTGTCATGCCACTTAGCTCTTTGATATTGAACTAGATCAGTTCTTAGGGTTGCTTCTTGTCTGATCTCATCTAGTTCATTCAACTGCTCCATTCTATGCTTTTAAGCTTTTGATAGATCCATTCCCAATTGAACTGCCATCTTGAAGGTCCAAACTTGGAACTCAATGGGGAGCAAAACTTCTTTCCCATAAACAAGTTCATAGGGAGAATGTCCTGTTGTGTTCCTCCATGTAGTTCTGTAGGCCCATAAGGCTTCAGGAAGCCTTTCTGCCCAATCTCTTCTATGTGATGAACAGTCTTGGTAATTATGCCTTCAACTACTTTATTTGTGGACTCTACTTGACCATTTGCTTGCAGATGGTAAGGAGTAGATTTTTTGTGCTTGACCTTGTACTCTTCCATCAGCTTCTCCACCAGTTTGGATGTGAATTGACCTCCCTGATCTGTCACAATTTCTCTTGGAACACCAAAGCGAGTAAAATTATCCTCATAAAGAAAACTAGCAACTCAATTCTCAGTAGCAAAAAATAATGCTTTGGCTTCTACCCATTTAGTGACATAAACAGTACATACCAATATATACTTTTTATGTTTAGATGGTGGATTAATAGGTCCAATAAATTCTAAAGCCCTTTTTTCGAAGGGTTCGATGAGTACTTGTGGTTGTAATGGAATCTCATTTGAGAGGGTATGTTTCCCTACTCTTTGGCAGTTGTCACACCTTTTGACATATTGTTTTGCATATTTGGAGAGGGATGACCAATAATATCCTAAAGAAAGGATTTTATAGGTTGTCCTTTTGTCAGCAAAGTGTCCACTGCACAGTTCATCATGACATGCTTTGAGAATATCAGGCATTTCATCTTCCCTGACACATCTTTTGATCACAAGATCTAGCCCTGTTTTAAACAATTCGTTAGAAATCCATGAATATTTTGAACTCTCCTGAATAATCTTTCTTCTTTCACTAGGAAATAAATGTGGAGGTAGTTTCCCTGTAACCAAATAGTTAGCTATATCTGCATACCAAGGAGTCTTAGCAGTTACTACAAATAAATATTCATCAAGAAACTTGTCCTCTACAAGAGAATGTTCTTTAGTATTCTGAATCCTAGACAAGAAATCAGCTACTGTGTTTTGTTTCCCTGGTCTATCTAACACAATAATATTGAATTCCTGTAAAAGTAGGAGCCACCCTGTAACGCTGCCATTAGTAACGGGTTTGTTCATTAGATATCTAATTGCAGAATGATCAGTATGAATAAAAGTTTCATAGCTTGTTATATAATGCCTGGACTTATTGATTGCACGAACAATAACTAAGAACTCTTTTTCAGTCACAGTATAATTCAACTCAGTGGGAGTTAAATTTTTACTGGTATAGTAAATGGCATAAGGAACTAAATCTTTTTGTCCCAACACAACCCCTAGAGTTGTATCTGAAGCATCTGTAGAAATATGGAAAGGAAGTTTCCAATTTGGTCCTCTCAAGATAGGCGCTTCAGATATTCTTGTTTTCAAAGCTTCAAATGCTAATTGGCAATCATGACTCCATTTGAATTCACAATCTTTTGTAAGCAGTTTAAAGAGTGGAGATGCTATTTTGGTGAAGTTTCTATAAATCTTCTATAATATCCAGTAAATCCCAGAAAACTTCTAACATCTTTTTGACAATTTGGAATAGGTAACTTGGAGATGACTTCAACTTTTGATCTATCAACTTTAATCCCATCCCTTGAAATATGATGT
>APFE030393825.1:143816-163897 GCA_000404065.3 Pinus taeda
TCATAAATCATTTTTCATGGCTTAATGAAAGGTTTGTTTCTTTACATCTTATAAGGACTTTTTCCAAATTTTCTAATGCCTCTTCAAACGAATCACCATAAACTATAAAATCATCCATATAAACCGTTACACAATCATGGATTAGATCAAAAAATTCCTAGTACTACTCTTTGGAATGTTGTGGGTGCATTACATAATCCAAAAGGAAGCACTCGATAAGCAAAAGTTCCCCATGGACAGGTAAATATGGTCTTATCCTGATCCTCAGGTGCTACCTGAATTTTATTATAACCACTAAAACCATCCAAAAATGAAAAGTATTTTTTGCCTGCTAATGTATCTAATACTGGATCGATAAAGGGCAAAGGAAAGTGATCCTTCAAAGTTGCTTTATTCAATTCCCTGTAATCAATGCACACCCTCCATTTACCATTCTTTTTGGGTACTATAACCAAGGGAGAAACCCATCGACTATCTAAAATTGGGTAAATGAAGTTTACATTGAGTAGTTTTTGGAGCTCTTCTTTCATAATCTCCCTAAGATTTGGATTCATCCTTCTCTGAGGTTGTCTGATTGGTCTACTATTTTCCTCAATATAGATATGATGGATACAAGTCTTAGGGTCAATACCTTTCATATCAGTATACTCCCATGCAAATGTACTAGAATGTTATTACAAGATTTTGGTTAGCTCTTCATGTTGTAACTTTTCCAAATTTTTGTTGATATTCAATGTTTTACCTGGAAAAATTTCAACTGTAGAACTACCAAACTCTTCCATAGAGTAAAGAGACATTTTCCTTGATGACAAATATTCAATATCAGAATCTAACTGAAATTGGGTGTGGTCATATTCTGAAGATGTTTCAAAATTTGATAGTGTGTTCAAAATTTGACTATCTTCACTAACTTCAGAGATAGTAAAGATAGGTTGTATAATATCTTCATCATTGACCCATTCATTTTCTCCTACTTCTGTAATTACTTTTGCTGGAGGATACAAATTGAATTTCTTTGTTGAACTACCATCGGAAATGTACATATCCCCAGATCTACAACTAATGAAAGCATCAACTGTGGCTAGCCAAGGGCTTCTTAAGATGAGTGGGGGCCCTCCTAGATTACTCTTGGGAGTCAAAATCATGAAATCTACTGGATATTCCCAAGAATCTAAGGAAACTGAAATATCTTCTAATACAACCATCTGGTTTGATTATTGATCTATCTGCAAGTTGCAGTAAGGTGGGTGTAAAAGAAGATTAGGAAGTTTAAGCTGTTCCATAGTCTGTCTACTCATAATGTTTATAGCAGCCCCTAAGTCAATCAAAGTATTTGGAATTTCTATCCCATTTATGTGTGTCTTGATAATTGGACTACCTGGATCCACATATTTCTGCATAGTAATATTTCCCATCATGATATCTGCAATTTTTCCTACCAGGTGGATTCTTTTTGTATCTCTTGGTTTCCTACCTAGTCTTTTGAAACTCAACTCCTTTATTGTTTTTGCTAGAATAGGAATCTCTCTAATGGCCTGTAGCAAGGGAATCTTGATACAGACATTCTTTAATTCATCTAGGAAATCATAGTCACGAAACAAGATTTGTTTTTCCACCCCTTTGTCAATTTGCAATCTTTCAGGGAAAGGAGGTGTGGATGAAGATGCAGGTTGCTCAACAATATGAGTTGTGGGGGTTGACTCTTTTTCTTTTTCTTTTTGGATGATTGGGTTTGAAGGGATGCTTCCTCAGAACCTTTATTGACTTTAAGAGAATCCTCCTCAGAGGCATCTTGCTCTCGAACATCTATAGAAGGTCTTTCCTTTTCTAAAATTCTACCAGATCTGAGTTGAACATCATTAAGAGGAACAATCATATAGGTAGGAAATTGTTGTCCTTATACCATGTAAGCATTTTGAGGATTTTTGTTGTTTGGATTTGGTAATGTCTGGGTTGGTAGTTGATTTGGCTTTTGTTGAAATGGAAGCAAAAGTTGAGAATTTTGATTTTGTTGAGGAGGTTGTTGTTGTGGGAATGGCAATGAAAGTTGTGGGCTTTGATTTGGAAGTTCTGGATTTTGTTGTTGATTTTGAAAAGATGGAGGATATTGATAGAATTGAGCAAATCTCCCATAAGGATTTTGTACCCCTTGTGCCCATGATTGATACGGATTTTGAGGTTGGGGCCAAGGTTGTTGCCAAGAATTCCAATTTGGTGGGAGTTGAAAATTCATAGGACTGTTAAATCCTTGATTTTGCTGCCCTTGCCAAGGTCTTCCTGAAACAAAACAAAGGGATTCTACTGAATTTGGATATTTCTGAAAGATAGCTTTGAGCCCAGGAATTGAAGGACAATCCTTAGTCTCATGACTTTCTGAGCAAATCATCCATGTTTCTACAACTTTTGCATCCAAGGGGCATTCCCTTAGAGCATGTTTCTTTCTACATTTTGGGAAAAAGATGGCTAAGGCATCAGCTTCTACTTTCTACTTGTTTTGAATTTTAAGGGTGTCTAGTTGTTCATTAAGGCTATGTCATGTAGTGGAAGTTGAGAAATGTCTCCCTTCCCCATCATGTTTAAAATATCTATCCATTCATCTCTAATGGCTTTCAATAAAAGGGCTTTCAAGGTTTCCTCGTCTAAATTACTCATTTTCACTCTCTTTAAGTTGTATTGAAATCTTCCAAGTAAATCCTCCAAGTTCTCATCTTCTTTTGGCATCATTTTGAATACCTCATCCTTATGATTAGTGAGCATACAATAATCCAGATATCTATCCAAAAATGTTTGTTTCATATCATTCCAAGTCCTAATAGATTGAGTGACTAATCCCATGAACCATTTCAAAGCAGCTTCTTTCAATGTTGAAGGAAACAATTTGAGTTTTTGAGAGTCTTCCATATAGTCATAGGTTCAACACAAGACTTCAAACTCAAATAGAAATGTTTCAGGATCCTCACTTCGCAACCCATAAAAGTTTGGGAGGACAGATGGTGAAATGTTTTTCATTGTTGTGTGGGTTTCCTCATCGCCTATAGGGAATCCAAATGAGTTATCTCCTTCCCTATTTCCCCCATTATTACCTCTACGTCCTCCATTATTACCTCCATTGTTTCCTCTACCTCTACCTCCATTATTTCCTCTACCTCTACCTCTACCCCCTCCTCCAAATAGAGAATATTCCCCCTCTAGTACTTGATCTGCCATGATAGTTTCCTCGGGGTCTTCTCGTTCTTCTATTAATGGCTGATGAGAGAGAGTCTCTTCCTTTCCTTCTTCTCCAGGTGATTCTACTTCTTCGACTGCAATATGTTCCCCTATAGAAGTGAAGAAGGGTTCTTCTCCTAGATCAGATTTAGTAGATAGTGTGGGAGAATCTTCTAATTCAGTTGTTGCCCCTTGGATTCCAGGAATCCTAAGGTTGGGAGTATGAGACTAGGATGGAGGTGTATCTTGTCTATGCCTTGAAGTAGCTGGAGTTGTAAATATCGAACTTTTGGCCCTAGCTATAAACCTTCCCCTAGAATCTCTTGCTCTATGCATGTCATTTTTTTTAATGATTTTTTTAGTTGGGCTAATAATTAATTTTCTGATCTTCCAGATCACACTAGGTGCAAGAAGAGAGGATACTCAAGAAATTATTGAACTAATAACTCTTTTTTCTGATCCTCCAGATCACACTAGGTGCAAGAGGAGAGCATACTTCAAGAAGTTATCAAATCCCCCCCCGCCCCCCTTTTTTTTAAATGTAAGAGATCGGCTACCTAGTTACACTTCCTCGACAATGGCGCCAAAATGTTTAGTCAATTGAGTATGTCCTAAATTGCTACATTAATTATCAATCCAGGAGTCGTAAACTGATAAAGTGGCGCACTATATGTGCAAGACAACCTCTTTCTTACTTTTATTGTTTTCAATTTTATTTTGTTTTTGGGGTTTTGTCTTTGTTGGTCTCCTAATGCAAATGGAAATCCTATTCCTAAGTTTTAACAATACTTTTAGAGGGCAAGTACGGATGTAGATTTAAGACAAGGTTTATGTCTCTTATGATAACTTCCAGAACTTAGCACTTCAAAAAGATCTCAAAACATGCTAGTGATAAAATTAGTACTTGAACAAGAATGTAAATGTGCAGCTACTTAAATCAAACAAAAGATGAAATACTGATCATGTAATCACTGTCTCTGCTGCCCATCTAATTACATAAATAAAATCTAAACTATTGCACTCAAACGAACCAAAAATTGTAGACTAACAAAAGCAAGATCAAGTTACTTCATTTATAATCTGATAGCTCGCCAAGTAGCTTTTCAGGGTTAAGCCATGGCACCGGAGATAACGTCAAATAACATGAAGAATTGATATCTAAATTACCTACTTGTAGATTAATGAAAGTAAAATCAAATCACTTCACTTATAATCTGATAGCTCGCCAAGTAGCTTTTCGGGGTTAAGCCATGGCACCGGAGATAACGTCAAATAACATGAAGAACTTGATATCTAAACTACCTACTTGCAAATTAATGAAAGTAAAATCAAATCACTTCACTTATAATCTGATAGCTCGCCAAGTAGCTTTTCGGGGTTAAGCCATGGCACAGGAGATAATGTCAATTAACATGAAGAATTTGATATCTAAACTAGCTAACAACAACAAATAAATATTACTGAAATCAAAGCATAACTGAAATTGAAAAGCTTAAAACCAAAGTTTAGCAGAGAGGCAAAACTCATGTCACTATTTGATGCAAAAATTATATGAAAAAGCTCGAGCATAACCTATCTTGAAACACATTGATCAATGTTAGTAAAAAGTATGCAATGTTGAAAATCATGTACAAGAGTAAAATATTAACACCATAAATGAATTATGAAACATATACAGTTAAACAAATTATGAAATATATACAATGAAAATAAGGGAACGATGCATGAAAACTTTACAAAAAACGAAGAACAAAACCTCAGCCAGCAGGGGCCCTCTGCATGACCTTTGGTTAATACGCTGTCAACCCAAAATCATGCGTACACTGTCATAAGAAATAGAGTTTTTTTAATTGCAAAACAGAGGAAATGTCTTCTCGTTACAATAGAAGGGCTAACGCTACAACAACAACATAAAAACTAATAGCAAGACTAACTATTTGCGTTTGCACGCGTGTTATTTATAGAGGAAATTAGATAACTGTTTTTTCTGTGAGGAATCTTCAGCAGAGGACACATAAAAACACAGAACCCGTAAGCTCAGCATCTTGGTTGTCATGATCATTCAATCTACAAAAGGTGGATGTTGGATTTGCGTCTTGGAGACGACCTACAACTGTCAAGAGGGATCCACGAATCTAGGAACGGTCTCGGACCTTTCACGTGCTGAAAACAAAGACCTATTTGCTGTAGGACTCCTTGTTTGACCGTCCTTTGACCAAGGCTTTTCTTTACGAATTCGACTGAACAGATAGGACCTTGTCCATGTTCAGATCATTCTCGAGCTGCCCACGTGCCTCATTTCACTTGCTGACACCTGTAACCTATAGAACAATAAAAATAGTTGCGGAATCGCAAGTCAGCTGCGGAAAGTCGCTGCATTTCGCAGCTGATGAACAAAATCTAAATCAAATAGCAAACACAAAAATATAGTTAGAAACTCACTTAAATGCACTCCTAGAATCAATATGTAATGATCTTTGATAGCTTATGAGGCACTAGTGTGGGAAAAAGGTCTAGGAAAGTATGTAGAAGAGAGGTAGTTTTAGGGCTCAACAATATGTATGTATCTTCTTGTCTTGAATTACAAAGCAATTTTCACGCCTATAAATAGGCTATATTTTTTTTTTTAGACAAAGTTCGGTTGCTATATTATGGGCTGAAAAAAGGAGTCAGTTCTCCATACACACAGTATTTTCTGAGTATCTTGGATCAAAGGAATTACAAAATGGGACTCTTCCTTGATCCTTGTTCTAGTAGTTCTGCTTCTAAAACTTCCTAAATTGTTGTAGATCCTAATAAACTGTAAAGACCAAAATTTACAACTGCAAAGCATATTTAATCTATATCTATATGACTAATCTGCCTAGCCGTGGACTATTCTGGATTTGGGTCTGGTTCCCCCTGCTTTGCACTAGAGGAGCTAGGAGCTTCCTTGTTCTTTTTGTCCATCATGAACTGTAAGATTTGGATCGACTCCTCTGTGTGGCTGCATTGGTTTGCCAGGTTTCTGAACTGTTCATAGAGGGATGATGCTCTATGCAGGAAGAGATTGATCTCTGTCCTGTATTTCTCATTCAGAATCCTATATTGGTCTTCCATTCTTGTCTCCAGGCTCCTGACTTGATCTTGCATAATACGATGCTGCGACCTTAGCTCGTCAAATTCCGCCTGAAGATCTGCGCAATGGAGGCAGTCTTTTGATCGCGCCATTATCTCAAATAACTCCTTTAACTCACTACTACGCCTTTCGCTGTTCCAGACACAGAAATGCCAAGTATCGCTCGGGCAGTCTTGCTGAATGTGATGGAGGGTTCTCTTCTTCACTGTATTAATAGAGCTTGTTTGAGCACTTCGGGAGGATAAGCCGCTGTGAGTCACGGGAATGTGCTTGCGCCCAGAAATCAGATGTAGATCCCGTAGGGTATGGGTGGTCATTGTGAAGGGACATTTCTTACCTGAAACCTTGTGCTTTTGCATGCTTCGGATCACCCTTCCGATTGCCTTTCTGAACAAAATCCTATCGAGCCGTCCTACTCTGTCTTCTACACGGATTACCTGGACTTTCCTTCTGGTTCTGAATGATGACGGTCATTTATTATTGACTGGAATTGCAGTGGTCATGGTAAAGGTTGCATTGACACGCTGGAGTTACAGCACAGAATTCCAATAGGGTGCTCACAGGCTTTGTTGGCGAGCTTATCCGCCTCCTTGTTCAGGCCACGTAGGATGTGATGGTAGCTGGCCTCTTCCATTGTTGCGTGCAGGATTTGGTTTCGCTGATTTATTTGCTGGAGGAGGATATTTGGGGAGCCCTAGCGATATACCATAAGGCGGATGATTATGGATGAATCCCCAAATACGATTGCCTTCGTGATCCCGAGTTTGATTAATTGAGTGAGCCCCTGGAACAGAGCCAATCCTTCTGCTCTGTTATTGGAATTTTCCCCTAGCCCCCATTCGAAACGAAGGATACATTCCCCATTTGCGTTACAAATGAGCCCCCCTGCACCCGCCAGCCCCAAATTTGATTTTGCTGCGCCATCAAAAAATAAACAGAACCTATTGCAGTTGCTCAACCATTTAGAGAATTCCTCCTCCTTTAGCCTCAGTTTCCAACCCCTGTTTTCTTCTCTTACCTTTTTTCCCTGCCTGCTAGCTTCTTGAGCTCTAGGTATGTTCTCCAGGGCATAGCTGAGGAAATTCCTCTCTTCTACACTGTAATTTGTTGCATCAATCCTGCCTCTGGTATTATTTGTAATTGCTTCAAGAGCCAGCATTTTAGTTTTATGACAAATTTTTCTAATGCAAAATCCCTTCTCCTGGAAGACCTTACCATTTCTTGCTAACCAAATGCACCATAGGAGAGTGTATGGTATAGTGTTCCATACTCTTTATGCCAATTGGCTTCTTTTTTCCTTCCATGGACAGTTCTTCCTCCATTTATGGATCATTTCTCCTATGGTGCTCTGAGATTCCCAGGTTGACTCTCCAATTGAGGCCATCCTCTTCACGCATTCTTCTGCCACCGGGCATTCTAAAAATAGGTGTTGCATAGTTTCCTCTGATCTGCACTGTTTGGGCACCTGATGGGCCCATAATGCCTCTCTTTCTTAGATTCTCCGTTGTCAGTGTTTTCCCTCTCAGGAGTAGCCAAATAAAAAATTTGACTTTGGGTGGCGCTTCTGCTTTCCACACTAATTTCCATTGGTTCCAAGTTTCCGTTTGATAGGTGCTGTCACAGAGATATTGGTGCCCAGCTTTAACTGTGTAATGGGTGCCTGTTGGATCCCATCGATACCCATCCATGCTGCCTTCTTGAATCAGAGCTTTGTTGTGAAGAAGCTTCTTTAGAGCATTGAGGCTGTCTTCTAGAATACTGGGAGGGTCCGGAAGATGCCATCCTATCCATGCACGAGTGTGGGTGTCCCATTTTGCTATTTGAGAAAGATGATAAAGGCCTTTATTGTTGAGCCAAGTTACAATCGGGATTACCTCTGCTTTGGATCCCAAAGGTTGCTGCCCTAGGATTTTGTTGTTGGAGAAGTTGATGCTGCTTCCCCCTCCTGGGACCTTAGAGATGTTTTGTCGCATAAAGGGAATTGCCTTCTTACATAGTTGCCAAATTTTTGTGCAATCTCTGTTAGGTATATTAGAGTCCAGGAGCTGCTGCCCTTGTGCAATTTAAGTATTTTAACTCCAGAACTTTCTTCCACCACGCTGTTGGACCTGTGATCAGTCTCCAAACTATTTCTGCTCCTAGAGCCAAGTTAAGAAGTTTTGGGGACCTGATGCCCAATCCACCTTTTTCCTGTGCCTGGATTATGCTCTTCCAACCCACTAAATTAAACTTGTTTTTGACCGTCTTCCCTCCTTGCCAGAGGAAGTGTCTAAGAATTCTTTCCATTTTCTGATGGAAAATAGCGAGAGCATGATATAAGGAAAAGCGATATAAGGGAAGAGATGTAATACCTGATTTTAGAAGGATTAGCCGTCCTGCTGGGTTCAGCCACATTGTGCCCCATTGTTGCACTTTCCTCTCTATTTTGTCAAGTATCTCATTCCAAGTGTCTGCTTTTAGAGGTCCCAGACTAACTGGCGTTCCTAAATAGGAAAAATGATTCCAAGTTAGTTTGTTGGGAACTCCAAAAATGCTTGCAATACTGTGAATGATGTGATTTGCTGTGTTCCATCCATAGATGCAACTCTTTGCCTTGTTGACTTTCCCTCCTGAGTAATCCATGAATTGGTCCAAGAGCTTTTTAAATCTCCTTGCTATTGTTGTTGAGGCTCCTCCTATCAACAAAGCGTCGTCCGCAAACTGTGAGTGATTGATGTTCTTTGCTTCTTGTTCAATCTTGATGCTTGCTATAAGTCCTACTCTTCGGTTGTAATCCAGTGCTTGACTGAATGATTCAGCCATGAGGATAAACAGATAGGGCGAAAGCGGACAGCCTTGTCTAAGGCCACGGGAAGATTAGAAGGCTGAACATGGTCTCCCATTTATCAAGGGAGATATCTAAGGCCCAGTTATGCATGCAGCAATCATAGTGGTGAAAGAGGGATCGAATCCCATTTTATGAAGGACAACAAACAGATAGGAGTGCCTTACTCTGTCAAAGGCATTTGCAAGGTCCAGCTTTAGAACGAATCCTTTTTCCTTCCTGGTTAAGCTCGAGTGGATGGCCTCTTGTACAAGAAGAATAGAGTCTGATATACCTGTTTGGGAGGAATCCTCCTTGATTTTCAGAGATCATAGAAGGGAGAAGGGGTTTAAGCTGGGTTGCTAAGATTTTTGAGATGATTTTATAAGCTGAGTTACATAATGAAATTGGTCGGAATCTCGAAAAGGAGGAAGGGCGATTTTCTTTCGGAATCAAAGCTAGACAAGTGGAATTAGTAAATCCTCCCATTTTACCTTTTTTCATTACCCAACGAATCATCTTTAAGAGGTCTTTCTTTATCATTGTCCAGTATTCCCGATAGAAGCTAATGGGGAACCCATCCGGTCCTGGAGCCTTGTCCGAGTGTAAAATCCAGATGGCTGCCTTGACTTCCTCCTCTTCTACTTCTTTCATGAGCTTGCTGTTCATCTCTTGTGTAACTCTTTTAGGCATATGCTGGAGCATGCTTGAGTAATTCTCTGCACCTTTGTCTTCAGTCAATAACTTACTGAAATGCCTTGTGGCTGCCTCTTTTATTGACTCCTGGGTGCTATAACGATTTCTTTCATCATCCATTATAGCGCTCACTGTGTTTCTGATCTTTCTCACTGTAGCTTGGTTATGAAAGTATGCAGTATTTTTATCTCCTTCCTGCAGCCAAAGCTGCCTCGATATCAATCTCCACTTTGTTTCTTCCTCCTTGAGGATTTGGCGCAGTTGAGCATAGAGTTTGCCTTCTTGTTCCTTGTTCTGTTGGGATAGCCCTTGCGTTTCAATTCTCTATTGCACCTCCTCCAGCTCTTGCTTGATTTTCTTTTTATTCTTCTCAGGCTCTTGATAATTACTCTTTGCCCAATTCTTTAAATCCTACCTTACTCTTTTCAATTTTGTCTCCCAGATATGATTTGGAGATCCCTCTACATGATGAATCCAAGCCGCTTGCACCACTTCTTTTGCAGCTGGAGATCGATTCCAAACTGCGCTGTACTTGAAGGGGATGGGCCCGAGAGGATAATGGTTTTGGAGATTTAGCGTTATCGGATAATGATCAGAGGCCGACACATTGAGGATGCTTGAGTATCCTATTGAAAAAGTGGAGAGGTAGTCTATGCTAACAAGAAAACGATCAAGTCGTTCCATGATGTTGCCGGTGCCAATACGTCTATTGCTCCAGGTATATCTACGATTTTTGGGTCTGATATCAACTAGATCGTGGTCCTGAAGTATGGCCTCCAATCGGCTTTTGAAAGGATCAGAAGTGAAATTATCTCCTCTTTTTTCATTTGCATGCAACACCAGGTTAAAGCCTCCTGCTACAATGAGATTAGTGTTTCGATCCATTTCTATACTTGCTGTCAAGGTGTCCCAGCAGATCTCTTTTTCTCTATACTGATTTGGGGCGTACACATTGTACACAGTTACTGATTGGCCTCCTGTTCTACTTTCAAGAGCGGTTCGGATCCAACTTTGCTGACAATTGGTAGAGCTGCACATCCATTTGTTACTATCCCATAAAGTTGCTATGCCACCTGAAGCTCCTCTTGCCTCACTTATGCTTCCACAAAATCGCTTCTGCTGACTAATTACTTTGCTCATTTAACTTTGATCTTGCTTTGTTTCCTGTATAAGCATGATTTAAGGGTTCTCGCTATGCATTAGATCCTTAAGGGAAACTAGTTTTGAGGGGTGCCCTAATCCCCTGCTGTTCCAAGACAGAATTTTCATCATGAGTTACCTAATGTGGGAGAGGTGCTCGCCTCTCATGTCCCTTACTACTTTTTTCTTTTTCTTGGGGCCCAAGAATAAAGCTCTCTATTGGAGTTTGTGTGCCTAGAGCTATATCCTTTTGTGCATTTTCATCCCTTTGCTGTTTAGCTATTTTTCTTCCAGGTCCTGGTTTTTTCTGAACTTCGCTTGGTGCTCCATGATCCTTTGAAGAATTTCTGGTAGTTCTAGAAGAGGGTGGATCAGGTGGGGGTTGCAAGGAGGGGGAAGAAGATTGGAGAGGGGGATCAGAGGAATGCAATTCCGGGCCATCAATCTCAGATAGGATCAAGAAGGGGTTGGAAGAAGGGGGGATTGGAGGATCAGGGGTCAGAGAGGGAGGGGTTGGGGGTCGTTGGTTGGAGGTTCCAGGGACATCAGTTTCCGGAGGAGATTTATGAGAAGCTGCTGACTTTTTCTTTTTTCACAGGTTCCCATTGGCCTTCCTGCTCATCATTATCAACATTGACAATTTTTGTACATCTATTTGCAAAGTGTCTGTATTCGTGACATACCTTGCATTTGAAGGGTATCTGTTCGTAGTCTAGTTGCTGGATATGGCTCCAATCATCAACTTTCAACTTGATCGCCTCCGAAAGACCTCGGCCTAAATCAACTTCTACACAGATCCTCATGCATGCCTGCATGTTGTCTTTGGGTTCACTGCGATCTATGTATTTTCCCACTGCGTTACCTATTGCTTTGACAGATTCATCCCCCCAACAGTGAAGAGGGAGATGGGACAACCGCACCCAAACTGGAACTGCATTCGGGATGTCTAGTTTTGGATCAAAATCTGGGGTCCATTTGTTGAGGTAGAGGCCCCTGGAATCCATAAAATAAGGTCCATTCCTGAATATTAGATCTTTGTCCTCCTTTGTCTCAAAATGAAATGTGAAGTACCCTCTGCCACAGAATCTAATGGATATTTTGCCCTGAGTCTTGTCCGACCAGTTTCTTTCAACCCATCTTTGCATTGTTTTAGGCGACGACCAAAATCCTGTGAACTTCCCAATGAGCCCTTTCTCTGCAAGAGAAAGGGCTGCCATGCGAGGGATTGTAGGCAGTAGTTGAACTTCCTGTATTACATCGAGCTTCTTTACAAACTTTGTTGCTACTGGTCGAGTTCGTTGCAGGGGGAGAGATCTTACCAAGTTGGAGAAGGCCCGTTGCAGATCCGGATCCCTGTAGGGAGGATCCGGAGGGTCCATGCTGAGGCGCTGCTGCAGGAAGGGTCAGGCGCGCGCAGGTCAGGCGGCTCCGTTCAGGCACGCGCAACGATTTTTTTATTATAAATAGGCTATATTACATAAGAATATCATTAGAAAAAGTATGGGTTGTCAAAATATGGAGACCAAAAGTTGAAATGGTAAATTGACTCTATGACCTCAATTTTACCTAACAATAACAATATTATAAGCATTAGTTTGTTATAATTTTTTTTTTTTTTTTTTTTTTTTTTTTTTTTTTTTTTAATATTATTTTAAATAATTTGAATTTTATTTTATTTTATTTTTATTAGATTCAAATATTTACATAACAGGACATCACAACATCTAAGTGTCCTGTACTACACTAGAGATCTTGACACCAGAATTTCAAAGAATATGAATTTAAAAATGTAAATAATTTTCGAATGCACATTTTCATAGCTATAATTCATAATGAGAAGAAATTTTTTCTCGTGATAATGTGTTAACAATTTTTGAAACATTTGATGTTTCTAGTGAACCCTTCACCCATCATCACGGACATGAAGCATGAACATAGATGAAGAGAAACATACAAATCATTTTAAAATGTAATGGTGTCCTAACGTCTATCCTCACACCATTGAATTTTAAAAGGGTTGGTTTGTTTCTCTTCATCTATGTTCTTGCTTCATGTCCTTAATGATGAGTGAAGGGTTCATGGGTGTTTCAAAGATTGTTAACTCTATTTTTCGGGAAACATTTTCTTCTCATAATGTAAATTTGTTTGTTTGTTTGTTTGTTTTTTTTTAAAAAAAATAATTGTATTTATTAAAATTATAATATGAAAAAACTAAATAGATCAAAATAAATTATTATTTTAAAAAAATTATTCTATCATATAAATTAACAAATTTAATGATTATGGGTTGATGAAGTAAATAATTGTTTTTTAATTTATTTAATTATATATATAAAGAAAAATAATTATATTTATTAAAAATATAAAATGGAAAAACTAAATATATCAAATATTAATTATTATTTAATTTTTTTTATTATTCTATCGTACAAATTAGTAAATTTAATGATTATTATCAATGAAGTATTTTCTTGTAACTAGTTCATAACATGTACTACAAATTTCAATGAGTTTTCAATTATATATATATATGAGTCGGTGTTCCTTTTTAATTGAATTCTTGTTCTGATTAAAAAAATTGGCTAGTGGTTAGGGTTTTGTATAAATGTTTTTCAGCATGGAGGATATTATCGATTATTTGCCAGATTCATTCAAATCTAAGTCCATCTGGCAGTCTCCTCCACATCAGCGGGTGGAAATGGAGGAGGGAGGGATATCTAGCTTCCAAGACATCAATATGGGGGAAGGGGTGACAATTGGGCTCTTGGAAGGTGGAATCATTTATTCTCTCCCAATTTTAGAGGGATACCTTTCAATCCAACATCCTTTCTGCTCTTTTCCACCTGTATCTCATGAAGGGGCATATTCCCTATAAGGGTTCTCAGGGAGCTTTTATAGTTCCTTTTAGTGCTCTCAAGGAGAGGTTTTCCATCAGTAGCAAGGTTATTCAAGGGAAACCATCGTCCCTTTCTCTGAAGTTGATTCCAATGGAGTTATTAGTTTGGAGAACACGCAGGTCCTTTTAGAAAATTTTCAAGGATTAGGGCTTCGAGTTTATGGAGGGTTTTAGCAGGTTAATGGTGATATTAGAGGATCTTCCTCCTTGGAAAGCATTTAAAATTGTTCATGGACTGAATTAGGGGGGTATTTTGATGTTTTTTTGGGGATTTCAAAATCTTTTAGTCCCTTGGCCTTTCTGACAACTGACTTGGCTGCTTAGGGAGAAGGATTTTCAATGGAGGACAAACATAGGAGCAAGGTATTTGAAGGTGCAGTGATTCAAGAAGTCAATCCTTCTGTTAATCTCCTGGGTGGTCAGGGGGGTGCAAAGCTCCCTAAAAAAGTAGGCAAGAAGGTGAAGTGCACGAAGGTAAGGGAAGAAGTAAAAAAGCTTACTCTTGGGATTAGCCTACAATTAGATGATATTATTGACAATGCGAGTAGAGTTTTAGTAGGAGGTGTAAGAGGACAGATTTACTCGGTTGCAAGATGGAAGCAATGGGTAAAAGAGGAATGGGGAAAGCTTATGCCTTCCCTGTTGGTGGTAAGCACTTTGAATAGAGGATGGCTCACCCTAAGGTTCAGTTTGGATTCAAAAGCCAGTTGGGTTCTCTCCAGATTCTAGAATATTGAGGCGACCCCCATTTTGTTTAAGAGGTGGTCTCCTATGTTTGATCCTGATTGGGAGAAGCTTGACATAGGCCTAGTGTGGCTTCATATGCCCGCCCTGCCAATGCAACTTTGGATTGAAGACATCTTTTGGTTTATTGACAATGAGCTCGTGACCTATTTAGAATATGACATGTCTTTCTTAGAGACGAGAAAAATGGATTTCACAAGGGTTTTGGTAAATCTAGATACTATAGAAGGTTTGGTGAAAAGTTTAAAACTTCGGTATCGAGAGTTCTCCCATAGTCAAATATTGGATTATGAGGGGTTGTCGTTCATGTGCAGAAGATGCCATGAGGTTGGACATGTGCTGAAAGTTTGTCCTTTACCATATCAAGGGAAAGCTAGAAAAAAGTAGCAATTCAATGTCAGTGCCGATATGGATGTCTTATACTGGTGATATGTTGGGGGTTGGGTTCGTTTCAGCATAGCATTCCAAATGATGTTCCCTAGGTTCGACATGACCTAGTCTATCGCTTGTTGATGTATGGGTCTCAACGAGTTATGCGTCTGCACAAGTCGTAGCTTCAGGGTTATTTGTTAGTGGTGCTTCCCCAATATCGGATACTTTATCCTCTTCTCTCCCTCAATCCACGTTTTCTTATAATAATGCATGCTCTATGGCTTCTCAGTTTATTTCTCTAGGTCGTCCAATGAGTCTTAATTCTATTACGTGTTCGGTTGTCTGAGCCTACTTGATGTCCAGCCCCTTCCCCCTCCCTTTCGTCCATAGCCGGATCCACTTCTAGATCTAAAGGTGTCTCCTGTTACAATTTGAGATCAAAGTCAAGACCTCAGGTTCCTCAGGAATCGTTAGGAGGATTGGGCCCTTCCTCTCCTTCCAAATTGTCTAAAATTTCGTGTGGTCGTCAAGCTAATATTTCTGAAACAAAGGTCTAAGCTAGTCAAGAGATTGTGGCTCGCAAACAACTCTCTTTAGTCAGGGTTCTTAGAGCAATGCATCCCCCTGTCAATTGTTTGGATGAAGTGCATGTCTTTCAATTGTAAAGGAATGGTTAGCGCCTCTAACGATGTAGCCTTGAAGCGGTTGGTATTATCATCTCATATGGATGTCTTTTATCTTCAAGGAACTTTAGGGTTATGTTATGAGACTGAGAAGGTGCTGGAAAATGTGTTCTCGTGTTGGTATTTTATGGTTGTAGATGAAAAAGTTCGCTTTGGTGGTTTGGCCATGGGATTCAATCAAAAGATAGTAAAATTTCTTAGCTCATGGGGTTGTGAGGGTGTCATGGTGGCCGATATTTTCTCTGTATAATTTGGAAGAATTTTCATAATGTAATTCTTTATGGGCCTGTTGAAACCTCGAAAATCATTGCTTACAACATGGGGGAAAACCACCCGGTCCGGACGTTGGTTGGCAGTTCCTTTTCCGTTTGGTGTAGTGGCTCCGACCGGGGATAATGTGACCAATTTCCCAATCTAATTTATGATAGTGTTGATGGGGTGATATGTGATATTTCGGAGTAATGTTTAAGCTAAAAGTAATCTAATCTAAACTAATAATCACATGTATATATCCTAATTTAAACACTATCTAGTTATGACTATACTTGGGAATAAATTTGAAGTATGCGATCTACAATAATGTCTTAAAGCAATTGATAATAAAGATCATTCAACTACAATAAGAAATGAAATCATTTTAACAATAATCGTTTTGGATAAATAGTTAGCCGAAACGATTGTGAAAGATATATCGCATAAGAAATTATTCATGTATTGAGCATAAAATTTAAGGCCATCACCATACAAAAGTGTTATAATGCTAACCAAGATTCAAACTTTCATACATAAATAACTTGAAGAGAACTTATTGCTTAATACATAAGTAAAACAAAATTACGAGATAAAAGTATCATTTGTAATAAGTCCTGCTCATGTGATTCAACAATATTGATCTGCTTCCAATCAATCCAACACCATCTAAGAGTACAAAAGTGCAATTTCTATAGAAGATGCTAGATAAGATAAAAATAAATAATGTTCCATTTATTTCACAAGAACTTCCTCTAAGGAACAAAAGTGCATGTTTTGAAGATTGTTTCTGATAAAATTTCTGGACCCCTCTCTAAATACATGAGAGGGGTTTAAATACTAAACTATAAAACTAAAAATAGATTATTACAAAAATAGTTGAGGAGGTTTACACTAACTTCCTCAAATTATGCAAAATAAAACAAAAATAGAAATGAACATGGTGAATAACTCCTTTGCATTTGATCTTTGAGATCGCAGATGTCCGTCATGAGTTTAAGTTGTGACGGTTGAACGATTTTAGATTTCAACTGCCCAGTGAACATGATGTCGGTCAGTGTTGGCACCATTTTCTCCGTGGAAGTGGTTAGGCATAGCAGGGTCATCCACTGGCTGTGAGGTTTCACTAAATGTCACCAGTATGCTTCCCAGTTTAACCTGGTCGTTTGCCTAATTGCTTCTCCTTTTTCCTCTGTTACCTGCCTCCACTGTTGTTCGAGTTATTTGACATTTGGAAGAAAACCTGGAATGGACTCTACCACTAGGTTGGCGCTATGTAAATTTTCATTGATGTTCTCGATAACACTATTTGCTACTGCGTTTGTTGTTTCCTTTTCTGCCTGTCTAAGCCAAGAATCCCATTCTGCAAATAAAATTTCCTTGTGTGATTCCTCCAGTTTAAGCAAGTCGGCCTTTCTCCCATCTTCTAAATTCTGCTAGGTAATGAAGTCAGAAAATATTTTCAATATTTCATCATATTCAAGTCTCATCTCAATGACTTGGCTTGTCAATTTGTCACTTATCTCACAATAGGAATTCCATTGTGAGATCTTCGGTTATAATAGTTCCTTCTGGTGCATAAGTTGGGAGTTAAGGCCAAGTGCTTCAGTAATAAGCTGATCAATTTTTGGATCATCTTTATGCAGATCAATTATTCCTTATATCCGCGTTTCCTTTTTTGCTAAGCTGGCTTGATGTTTTATTTGCATATGCTCGAATTCTTGTTAGAGCTTAGCTAACTACGATTCTGCTTGCTGGTTAGGTTTTTCTAGCTGTAACTGTTGTTTTAACAACACAATTTTATTTTCCCTTTCCTTGAGCAACATTTGCACCTCTGTTGCTTTATCCATAGTCGTTGTAGCATAGGCTCCTGCAAACTGTGATAGTCTAGTAAGGTTCTTTGATGGGTCGATGGATGAGTCTTTCCAGACAATATCCATCGGTTCATTATCGAGAGTAGTAGCAACTGTAGCATCCAACTTTCTCTTATTCCTTTGTCTTTTAACAAAATATTTGTGGGCAAGGCTATATAATACATCTAAAGGAGGAATCTCTTCAATCCTCAAAATAATTTCAGAGGTAGGAGTGATAGGAATGCGCTCCACCTCTTGAGTATTTATAGTTTTCTCTACTATAATTTCTTGAGTTGTTATGTGTTGTGGACTCTGTTGCTCTGGCATTTGTTCCTCTGTATGGAGCTTTCTATTAAAGTTCTCCCATTCTTTGTCTAAATCAATCACCATGGGTTTTATTGGCTGGGTGGAGGTGGAATGAATTTCAAACTGTTTTTTAGCTAAAGTTTGCTCAATTGTCTTTTCTATAGACTGGGCTGTGTCTTTTTATGACTCCTTACTTTTTCTTCTCCCATTCTATGATTGTTGTTCTGAGTGCTCTGACTCCCTAGTAGACTTTTCTTGGGATTCTGCTTCATAATCAACTTTAGATTTTTCTTTGGAACTCCCTTCTAGACTTACGATGGGAGTTGGCTCCCTTATTGGTTCAATCCGCAATTAGACCAATGGGACCTTTAATAGTCTCCTTTCTTTGTATTCATGAAAAGCCTCAAGTTCTCTTGGGTCAAAAAGTAGTGATACCATGTGCTTCACATCTGAGAATGTCTCTTTCTGTAAAATGATGTCATCAAATGCATCTTTCTCATGACTAAATACCTTCACTTTTACCATGGTAGTAAAGTCTTTGGCAGTGCCAAATGGGTCATACTGCCTTCTTGGGAATTTAGGTAATTGTAGAGATAACATGATCTCTGCTTCTTTAAATGCATGCCCCACATCGTGTAGTGCAAATGCTCTACATTACAAAGGGAATGTAGGCCAAATGGCCTTCTTTGCTTCCTTTAATGTTTTGCTCAACCCACCCTCACTAGCTATTTGATAGGCTATCTCTCTGGCCATCAATTTGTCTGGAACATAGTATGGGAGGAGATGTGGCGAGGTAATGTTGCCAAATACCTTGATATACATGAATGTTTCATATACCTCGGCTTCCTTGGAAAACCTAGGAGCGTCTCAGTTGTAAACCTGCTTGTGGATAGGGAGCATGACTCCATGACAAATTTTGTAAATATGTGGGTGAAACTGAGATTCCCACATGCCTTTATGGTATATATGAATGGGAAGTGGATCTTGGATAGTCCACTTCCATCCCATGACAGGAAATTTTGAACTAAAACAAATTGCATCCATCACATAGGCACTCATAAAAAATGGAGGGTAAACCCTCATTGAGACACTCCTTTTCCTCCTATAATCAATTATTGCTTTTACTAAATTACCAGACAAAATTTGGGCCCAATTCATTATGGTTGTGTTTATGACTGCATCTATTAATGACAGGCATTCTTGGGAAAATTTAGTGCTATTGGGCTTGCCAAACATCCTACATAGCATGGCCGCTGCAAAACTATGAGGGGGAGAAATAGACGCAATAGAGTACATATTGTTTTTGTCCTTTTTTATTTTGCCCTCATTATTTGACCAAGTCCAGATGCAATTTGTTGGGACCTTGTTCTCTTTGGAAAACTTCTCAATGAACTGTTTGTTGTAGATGAATTGTGGCTCCGGTAGGTGGTACATAAGCCATAGGTTGTCTAGCGAAAAATATCCCATAACCTCTTGGCTTCTGGTCCTGAATTCTCTGTCTGAGATATCGGCCTCATCAGTAACCCATTTAACCATATTTCTATAAGTGATTATCTTTGGTGCACAGCTATGTGATGCAAAAATGAGCATGTCGTCTAAAAATGGAGGCATATGAGGAATCATGATCGTCAACTGTGATCTTTGTTTCCAAAAGTCTTGGTTCCTCTTCTTCTAAGATATTATACATGGTTTCCCACGTAGAGGTTCCTCCATCTCTGTTACATGTAGTATTCGAAAATAGAGGAGTCATTTCTGATTTCTGAGACGCGACTGCCTTGCCTTTCTTCACCATCACTCCCAAAGATTTGTTTTGTGGATTTCCTGAAAGTGGAGAAAAACAACAGCTATCGGATATACAGAGATAATAATGAACATGAAATGGAATAATACAGACAACTTTTAAAGGTGATAAAAAGGAGTTTTATTTGAACGCAAGTAAGAAGATATCATATCACGTTACATGGATTTTCACACATAAATCCTATTAACCTTCACTAAATGCCCACTAATTATT
>APFE030393836.1:9162-19482 GCA_000404065.3 Pinus taeda
GTTATAACATTCCAACCAAATCCCCATTTCATGTTGTTCTCTTTATGGCTGAATATTTTTACTATCCAAATTAATATGCCATCAAACCTAGAATGCTTGGATGAAACTTTGTCCTGATCAGTCCGCTTGGATCAGGTTTTATCTTGATCATCTTTTTCTTCTATAATTGTTATCGTAGTAACATGGGGTGAATCAAAACTCAAGTCGATATTGAAGATATTTTTATTCCTGTCGTGTTCATTCAACTATCCTTCGTCCTCTACCTATGATGAGCTTCCTTCTATGCTGAATTTGTCTGGAGTTGATTGTTTATGTTCCTGTGTTTGCTGAAATACCATCATTTTCTATAGTAATCCTTCAATGTTACATATTTTCCATGTCCAATAAACTGCAAGACGTCATGCCCAATAGATTATTCTAGAAATTGTTCAAATTCTCTAGGCTTCTTTTCATATCTACCCTTTATAGTGTAATCTCAAAAGTATTTCATGCCATTGAGTGTAGATTCTATTGATATTGTGGGTCTTCTAGTTGAATACCTAGAATGATTTCATTCCCATTTATTGTATATGTTTATGTCCCTATTGTTTTCCAACTCTGTGAGTCTTCGCTTGCAATATTCTTATGAGATTATGTCACAGGTACTATGAGGTCAAATTTAAATGGTTGTGTCTAACTATGCTTCCCTTTCCTCTTCTTGTTCAGTATCCAGAAGGATTAAAAGCATAACCCCTTGTTTTTCTTGAGCTTGTGGTGGAATTGTATTATGTTAGATTATTAACTGATCATGTATACATTTTGTCAATTGTAGGGTGATACAGAATATCTTTCCGGTCTACATCTAAAGAGTCAACATACCAAACTTCAATTATTTGTAGCGACAATTGAATGTGCGATGAGGGAGGAAACATTTTTTGTATGTGTTGAGGTACTCTCCATCTATTGGAAGATTTTTAAATATTTCTAGAGGAGTAACTAGTGAAGTTTGTTTCATGTCTATCCAAATTAGTAAAGAAGGGAACCAAATAGACTTATTAAAATTTTCACATTCATACTGGTTCATATTCAGCATGTCACCAATGTGTTTTCCCTAGTTGTATATTTTTCTCATCATGATGATTTGACTAATTTATGGTAGAATAGTGAGTTTAATGTTAGAGACTACATATTCATGAAAAATGACTCTCTCTCATTAGGAAAAATTTAGAAATAAGAAAAAAAAATTGAGATACCAAAAGCTTAATTTAACAATACATATATTTAACAAAATAATATAAACGTGAATAAATAAGAACCCAATAATGAATATTTATTATTTGTATTCCATTGAATAGTGCAAATAGGAAAAGACCATAAAAATACACAATTTAGAAATTTAGAAATTTTATAATTTTGAAATACATATAACTAAAAGTGTGTTTTGGGTCAATATTGATAATCAAAACCATTACCATATGCTGTCTCAAGAAAAGTGATTTTTGGGTTAATATAGATAATCAAAATATCATCTCCAAAATACACAACATTTACTCTATTCCTTTCTTATGAGATTGCATTTGGAGTTTCACTTCATTCAACTTTATCACTATGTTATGCCACTTTAAGTACATAAAATCTATCATTTTAATGCTATAGTTAATGTGTTAAATATTAAAATTGATGCCTATTGTAAAATTTCAAGAATTATAATGTCAATATCATGAAGTGTACTAGGGGTCATAGCTTCTAGAATTCATTGTGTTTTAAATCTCATAGTGCACTATTGTTTAATTAATTTTAGAGTTAGTCCCTTAATAATTATCAAGTGTCATTATTTTTTAATAGTAATATTGGTTAGAGGTTGCATTGTGGAAGGGTTTGTAATTATCTATGAGTATGAGTGATCATAGTAAATTAGTTGTTATGGGTCATATTAGTGTTTTGAAATTCATAATGGTTTTAGGTTAAGGGGCACATATAGTATCACATATTATAGTGGTCAAATGTTACACTAAATAAGGGGAACAATTTTGTGGGGGTTAACATATAGTTCAATATATAGAAATATCTAATATTAAATTCATTATAATTAGTGAATTTATGATACATATATTAATATATATTTTTATAGATGAAAATATTATTGGTAACTAATAACTAATGCGTGTTTCCTTATGATTGCCCTCATTGTTTTAATCCAATAACTAGTTGGTTGTACTTAAGAAAACCTTTAGCTATTTAGTAGCTAGATTTTTGATAATCTAAGTGTTTTGCAAGACTCTTAGAAATATTGAAAAAAATAAATTATCTCAAACTTTAAAATAAATATTTTATTGATATATATATCATTCAAATTATCCAACCTAAAAATATTAAAAAAATATATAATTAATTATTTTTAATTACTAATAAAAGAACTATTAATCTATATAGCTTAAATTAATTATTTTTTAATTACTAAAATTATTAATCCATATAACTTTAATAAAAATGATTATTAACCTATATGATTTTATGATTTTATTTATTAGTTAAAAAATTTATTTTATTAGTAGAATATCTTCCAATAATCACCAATAACAGGTAGACTATCATGGCAAGAAGTTGAAAATGACCAATTCCAATT
This sequence comes from Pinus taeda, assembly GCA_000404065.3. Classification (NCBI taxonomy): domain Eukaryota; kingdom Viridiplantae; phylum Streptophyta; class Pinopsida; order Pinales; family Pinaceae; genus Pinus; species Pinus taeda. The sequence continues at coordinate 11,768 of APFE030393836.1, forward strand.
CCTTGGTTCTAATTTCCTGTAGCCCAGGCTCACCCCTGGGCTCACCCTGCCACCATCTCTTATGTTCTTCATTCCACTAAATTATATGCAATTTTATTGAATTGTTTAAAATCCACTCTTCATAGCCTTATTAGGCTTGTTGTGGAGCTGAGTAACGATGGACGTTGCCGAAATATTGGAGCTGGAGTAATTCGATTAACGAATTCAGACAAAGCCATCCGTTATTGGGAAGAAGATAAGATAATGATGTTGTGGTTCTGACTTTATTTGTTGGTAGAGCGTGGAGTAGAGTAAATGAGTAAAAGTCGAGAGGATATATGTAAACATTTATTTACACTTCTGTAAATAAATGTTGGCAAAGCGAATTCATTTTAACATTTAATTGTGTCTCTATCTCACCTTGTTAGTTATGGTTGGAAACGTGAATTCTTTTTAACATCTAATTATGTATGTGTCTTATCCTTTTGGTTCTGGTTGGCCACATGAATTCATATTAACATCTATTTAATTATTTATAAGGTTGTTGTATAAAATGTTCAATAAATGTATATAAGGGAAAAAAAATTCATATATAAATTTTTTTAGCTCTCATAGATATTCTGCAACATTTAAGTTTTTTTTAAAGTTTTATTTAATTGTTTAAAAAATAATTTCCTATTATTGTAAACGTTTTTTTTTTTTAATTTTTAATTTATTAACAATTAACTAATTTTAAAATTAATTATAAATGTATTTCAAATGGTTTTTGTGAAGTTTATATTATTTCCTTATATCTTATTTGACATTCCAAATATTATTGTATTTTCCATGAGAAAGATCTTAATTGTATTAATGAAAACAAAATTATATATTGTAGATGTTGTGACCCATTCATGGGCTAGTTAATGAGTCATCAAAAATTGTAAAAGGTAATGTACATATGGGGAGAAAAATCATGTTTTTCTCCCTTTCTTCTTCTTCACCTTGCACCACTCCCCTTGAATCACCATCGAAGATATAAGTGCAAGTGAAGTATCGTGCAAGTGAAGTATCATCCTCACGTCAAGGGTTCTATTTAGAAGAATTAGAGTTGTCTAAGGTATGTAGTCATTTGGATCCACGGGTATCCATTGTGTCTGGTATATTTACTAGGTGTGAGTCCATCGAAGATTGTGGATGTAATTCATGTGTTTTTGATTCATTGTTCTTATGATTTTCCTCATTGATATGGGATGTTCCACACCAGCTTCCTCGTCCTCATCAAAGCGTGGTGGTGAAAATTGCCATCCCTTGGCCTGTTTTTCTATTTTCTTCTTTACACAGGTGTTTTCTTTGGCTTCATCCACGTATTTTGTAGGTGTCATGTTTGTCGATAGTTTCTACATCTAAATGTTGTATTTCGATAATCAAGTGTATGTGTCTAGCACCACTGTTTTTGCTTCAGTTGAATGTGGTCAACAAGCTTTTGTTAAGATCTACTTCTACACATATTCATGCGAATGTGAAAATTCTTTTCTCTAGTCTTTGTATGTCCATTCTAATGTGTCACCCAATGGTGTTTCTGATGCCTATAAGGCTTGGCTGGTTCTATAGATGTAATGTGAGGTTTTGCAGATGAACCCAAATTGGCATCCTAGATACAACCATAGTATTTGCATCAAATTCTGGAAACCATGGTGTGATGAAAAAACCCATGGATCTGCAGAACCATGGTCCTTCCCATAGTACGATATCTCTAACCTTTTTTGATGGGAAATTTACAATGAAAAACCCCTTAGAACATAGGTGAATATGATAGTGAGCACTGCAGTTTGCAAAAATCTAGTGAAAGAGCTCAGCCATTTGAGAAAATCCAGTGAAAGAGCTCAGTGGGTTTCGTGCAGAAATAGTTGAATCGGTAGATAATAGCTTGTTTTCCCAAAATATTACAATGCGCATTTGTTTATGGTATATCTATGTTTAATTTTAGGATGTGATTCAATTTCTCCACAATATATGTACATGGTTTAGTTTCGCCTTGCTTTGTTGAGGCTGAAGGTGAATTTTTCCTTTGGAGGATGTTCTTGAAATAACTTCCTCCATTTTTGTGCTTCTGATGTATTTATGTGTTTTTGGTTGAATTGCTCTGAGAGCCTCCTCCTAAATGATTTGTTTTATTGTAATCTGTGCCACCTCTCAACCTCAAATTCAGTATTATAGTAGACACAGGTAAAATATTGTATTATGTGAGAGGTTTGGGATCCTAGAGAGCTCTGCCCCAAAAATCAGATATTGTAATCTAGCTGGATATCCAAAATGATTTGGGATAAGATTCTTCAAATGCATCCTATAGTCTATTGCGTGAAGCGAGATCAATAGTGACATCTCCGAAAGGGTCTTAATACAAATTTTAAATCAAAAAGGATTTACCAGTGATGAGGGTTATGATTTCGTTTGGAGGTGGCATGGCTAAGCAACCTTAGGCATGCCACAATGTAATGGGATCTTTGTGGGCTCCTTTAGGAAAATATTTCTCTATTCCCTATAGCCAGACTCCTTTTCGACTTTATTTGCGATCCCACAGACGATCCTGGGGTAAAACTTCATCACAGCCCTCGGAGTAGCAACCTAAAAGGCTACAACTAGATCCTTGGCATTGAGAGCCACCACCGTTGGAGCCGTAGTTTTACCACCAATCGTTGGTGCCAAAACTCAGACACAAGTAAAACATTGTATTATGTGAGAGGTTTGGGATCCTAGAGATGTATGCCCCCAAAACTTAGATATTGTAATCCCGTTGGATATCCAAAATGATTTGAGATAAGATTCTTAAAATGAATTACACAGTCTATTGAATGAACCCAGATAAATAATGACATCTGTGAAGGGGCTTTAATAAAAAATTTAAATAAAAAAAGATTTACGAGTGATGAGGGTTCTGATTCTCTCTAGAGTTACCATGACCAAGCAGCTTCAGGTGCACCATAATGCAATGGGATCTCTGTGGGCTCCTTGAGGAAACTATTTCCCTGTTCCCTGTAGCCAAACTCCTTTTAGGCTTTGTTTTCTACCCCGCAGACGATCATGAGGATAGAATTCATCATGCCCTTCGGAGCAGCAGTTTTAGTGGCCTCAGCTGGATCCTTGGCATTGAGGGCCACCGCCTTTGGAGACGCAGGTTTCGCACCAATATTTGGTGCCTCATCATTTTTTAAGGCCTCAGGCATGACCACGGCATATGGGCACGAAGCGCAATACACCTTTAGAGCCATGATGGCTACATAGATCCTCTTTAAATGAGGGCGTTGTCAGCTTCATCCTTTTGGGATTCCCGTTCGACACCTTCATGGGCTTTTCTCCAGGGTTTATGGAACCTTCATACATCACGGGCACAGCCGGGACAGGAGCCGTTGCAGGCCTAGTTGATGCCATGGACCATTCGGCTCCAGATCCTATCAGAGCTCTACCGATCATCTCCATTCCACTATCATCCATGAAGAAATATGAAAGAAAGAAAAATAAAAATAGTGGATTTGGGAGAATAAGTAAAAGATACTGTGTAAAAAAGATCCCACCAAGAATAAAAACCCATGAGTCGAATCCCAATTCTCTACACAGATCATATATTTCCAACAACTTTGGATCACCTGAATCCCTTTCAGTGTGGTTCCCATAAAGCTTGGGTCCTCCTTTGATGTCCATCGCAACAACAATACTCGACTGTGTGGATTCCTCTGATCAACAGAAACAAGCATAAGCTCGATTGCAGCGAATTCAACTTTGCAGCAGCTTAAAACCCTAGCGCACATTTTTTCCCCGCTCTCCGTTCTCCTCCTCCCTCATGTTACAACTATTAATATTTTAAAGAAAATTTCATATATAAAAATAAACCGTTCATTCAAAAACTTCTAAAATTTTATTGTAATTAACTTAAAATTTTAATATAAAATCATTTCCAACTTAACAAGAAGTATATAAATTTATTAATTTGTTTCAATAAACTGATATTAATAATGAATATGAATAATGCCACTTAAAACAAAATAAATAACTAATTTATTAGTTAATTAATATGTTATGATACAAAATGGGTGAAGTTTATAACTTTTTATAATATGATGAAAATAGATGGCTGTGGATTTTCTTTGTAAGCATCATCACCATTTTTTGTAAGTTTGAAAATAACATGTTTTCATGATTGGTTTTAATCAATATATACTTTTCAACAATACAAACAATCACAACATCACAAGTGACCATGACAATGATATTTTTTGAAACCACAATCATTCAATAATAATTTAAAATATATCAAAAGTCCCTCGTGATGATGATAAAATACAAACAAAATAAACATAGAATTTAAAAATTAATTTACAAATTGATGTTTTATGATCATATAATTTTAAATGTATGTGACTTTAGTTTATGCTATGTACTTCTTTTTGTGCTCTTGTTTTCCGTTGGTTGTTTGTTATATTTGTATGTGTATAATTTTTTTACACATATTTAATCATAAAAATAAGTACTTTGCCAATGTGTAGAATCTGTATACTAAAGTACTAATCTTTAACTTGTAGCTTAATTTAATAAAATCTTGTTTTTTCTGCAAATGACAACAACATCATGAATGAATCTGAATTTTCAAAAGCACCACTATCAATGAACATTACTTCCTAATTAATCAGTTTTTATAATTAGATAGAATTTTTATGATGATAGAATTTTAAATGTTTGTGTTTTTATTTTATGTAATGTATGTGTTTGTTTTTTTATACCCTTGTTTGTGTATAAACTTTTTTACACGAGAAAGACTTTCATTAGAATATGTGGTATGGATGGTCATTGCCCAACTTGACTATTGACTTGATGCAAGTCACATCTATGATGATTTTACACACATAAAATACAATATCTAAGAATTACACTTCCAATTAATTGAATGTGTATTAAACTATATATGCTCAAATTAGCATTTAGTTTAACAAAATTTCATTTATTTTTGCAAATGACTATGGTTTTATTTTTTTAGTAAGTATCATTATTCAATGCATATATTAGAATAAAATTACTTTATAAGTATTTTTATTTAACATATATTTATTTTTAGTTACAAATGGACATTTCATGATGATAGGGTTTTAAATGTTTGTGTTTTTATTTTATATAATGTATTTACTTGTTGTTGCAATTGTGCTTTGTCTGTGTTTAATATGTCCCCTATGAATTCTAGAACAACAACAAAAATTTCAATATAATATTAAACCATATGGAAGGTCACTTAAACAAAATTGTCCTAATAAACACATGAATACAAATAACTTTTATGATGATTTAAGCATGCATGGGTATACCAATGCCAAGAGATATGCTTCAATGGAATTGAATGCTTGCATTACACTTATACTGGTCTATTTAAGAAAAAAATCACTTTATTTTGGGAATTTACCATGACATCAATGAATGACCAAATTTTTTTTTTCTTTTGTAACAACACTAAATAATTATTCCAATGTGTAAAATTTGAAAAATCAACGATTCTTTTTATAATTTTTATAAATAATTAATTTCCTTTCCTCGGAAATAATCATAATTTTATTAATGAAAGCAAAATTACATGTTGTAGATAGTGATAATGCATTCAATCTTGCCAATCGAAATTGGTGATCACAAAGACCGAAAATACAACTCCAAGTGGTGGTAAACATGTCACCCTTTTCTCCATTTCCTCCTTTTAACGTTTTGTCATTCTGCCTGGTAACAAGTGGCCATTATAAACTCTAGCTGGGTTCCTTCATTCGTTGTTGGATTTTTCTTATCTGAATATGAACTTTTAGATACACGATGATATTTTGAATCCCCTATCTCTATTACTAGAGTGATTATCTCATGCCTCGATGTGTGTGCTCGAGTTCCCGAAACTTCATGATTAACGCACCCCTTTTCTATGTTTTCTTGTGTATTTTGGGCTTCTTCATTGGTAGGAGGATCCATTTCTTCATCATTCTCTTCTCTATCAGGAAAATTTTGTGGGAATTTTCATCCCTTGAGTTTCTTTCTTGTTTACTTCTTCCTTTGACATGTTTTCTTGGCATCATGACATGAATTTTGTGGATGTCTCATTTGTTGGCTTATTCAACATCTAAAAGTTGTGTTCTCAAAATCTAGGAATTGTGTCGAGCACTGCTAATTCTGTGTCAAGAGAATATGGTCCTAAAATCCTTTATTGAGGTCTAGCTCCAAATACATTTTGGCGATTATGTAGATTTGTTCCTCAAATATTTGTGTATATTTATTTATGTATCACACTAATATGTTCCCAATGGCTTCTATCACTTTACGGAGCCATAAATGTACGGGTAGATTATGCAGTCTAACCCAAACCAACCTTTGAGATACTACAATTATATTCGCGTCGAAATATGGGAACCAAGGGATGACAAAATTTCCTGCAAAGCCCCAAAACCATGGACCCTCTTTCAATATATATTCACAACCCTCTCATGATACAAATTTTACTATGAAAGAGCCGTTGGAGCAAAGCTGAATCTCACAATTTATTGTCCAATTTGTGAATATCCAATGGAAGACATCCATTAGTTTTAGCCAAAAAGTGTTGAATCTGCATAGTACTTCTTGAGATTCATATGTTATGAAAAAATAATTTGTTTGTGGTAGATCTATAGTCAATACTGGGATTTGATTTAGTTGTTCCACTATGTAGGTGTTGGGTATATTGTGTTTCTGATCTGGTGTTGTTGAGGCAACACATCTTCCTTTGAGGATATCTATGAAAGAAAAGACTACATATACTTGCCCTTGATTTGATTATGTTCCTTTGGGAATACTAGATCTAGGCACTTCCCTTGTGCCCTTTGAATTTATTGGTCGAGGTGATCCTCCCCGAATCCTCAAGTTTAATATGATGGTGGGTAACGGGAGGATGTTATAATCTTGTAACATCACATCTTCTTGCATCGATTTTCATCTGGAGATTAGACTTTGTAGGAGTAGTGGGATACCCAGAGTGTGCGCGATATTGTGCTTTAATTGTTTGATGTGATTTGTGGCCAAAACCCAAAATAATATTGATTTTCCATCTGGGGATTTGAGAAAAATCTGGAAGGCTACTAGATCGAGTGCCCATACTTAACAGTCACACGAATCTTCAGTAGAATCAATGGATAAGCTTGGATCTGCAAAGAGTGATATGGATTTCTGTGGCAGTATTGACTTCATAAGTGATGGCCAAACCACCAAACCCACAGACTTTGATCGAGGAAAATTTTGATCCGTCAAAAAACGAAGTAGACTTTTCACATCCAATGCTACTCCTCCATTTTGACAAGCTAATGTGCTGAGGGGATTGAGAATATCCAAATTTGGGATCTTTAATAACGGATCTATGAAATGAAGTTTTCGAGGTGGAATATTCACTTCTGTAGCCAATATTTTTCCTTCAGATCTGATCGATATTTCTGTTGTGACTAAGACCAAACAATTATACGATTTTTGCTCCAGAGTCGCCTTAATCCTACACAGGTCCATTCCCAACTCATGAATGTGATGCCCTTCACTTCCTTCTATTCCATCGTGTACATACAGGCTCAGAAGGTACTCTACATCGATCAGTTAGTGAATGATACTACTAACAGCACAGGCTGTCAATCTCAATCCCTCCATAGGAGACCAGAACTACAATTAACTCCATTCAAAAACTCCATTATCGGACACACGAGCAGTGAGATCGTGCCCTA
>APFE030393837.1:0-11744 GCA_000404065.3 Pinus taeda
TGATTATTGGAAAAATGAATCATTAATGGCCATAGGCAATAAATTAGGACACTTTGTAAAAGCCTATGAAGCCACAAGAAGGGGAAAATATACTTCCTTTGCTAGAATTTGTGTGGAAATGGAGCTATCAGGAGCCCTACCGGAGGAGATAATCTTGGAAGTTTTTGATGAAGAATGGGTACAAGCAGTAGATTATGAGCACATTCCATTCAGATGTCGCAAATGCCATGAACATGGACATATTTTTTGAGACTGTCTGCTCAACAAGGAAATGAACAAAAGTAGAAGCACTATAGTGAAAGAAGCAGACAACTTTAAGAAAATAGTTAACCGAAGTAAAGGGAGTAAGAGAGGTACGAGGAATCAACAGTGAGAATAACAACAACTCAGACAAAACAGTTTCTAGGGTCTTCAGGAAGAGGAAGATAATACTAAAGAAGAACAAGCAACAGAAGGGTGTTTTGCAGAAAAAGAGGAAGGGAAATACCCGGTACAAACACAAAATGATGAGTACCAGAAAGAGGCCACCATGAGTGATTTTGATGAAGAAATGGACCATGAAACAACCCAGAGCGACATGGAGCTGGAGGAGCGCAAACATCAAGAAAGTTTGGAGAAAGAGAATCTAGATCTAGAAGGCTTCTTAGAACAAGGAACCAAAGAGGGAGTGAACTCGTTACCTCAAAAGGAGTTCGACAGAGTTCAGCCGTTGTTCATCTGGAAAACCTAGAACAACAGATCTGGAAATCTAAGGAAGAATGAAAAAAAAAGTAGCAAAGGAGTAAAAGCTTTGAAATCCATACCGGGATTAGCTCCAAGAATCCTAAGAAAGAAAAGAGGCCGGAAAAAACAGAACGAGATGTTGATGGAATGTGGGAAGCTAATGATAGTTTTATATAAGATGAAAGATCTATCCAGTTACTCCTATAAAAATCTTTTATAATGAAGTTTACTTATTGGAATATAAGAGGTCTAGGCAATAAAAGGAAACAAAGATTATTAAGTAACAAAATGAAGCAAGTAGCCCGGATGTGATCTTCATTCAGGAAACAAAATGTTCCATTCAAAAGATAAAATAGATTCATGGTAAATGGCTCAACAGATTTGATTTTTTAGAGGTCAATGTAGAGAATACAGTTGGAGGCATTCTCACGCTTTGGATCCCCCAAAAGATTGACATGGTAGATGCAAAAGCCTACAGAAATTATCTTTCAATGGTCATTCGACTAGTGGGAAATAAGGAAATGTACTTGGTTACGAATGTGTATGGCCCCCAAAGGTTGGAGGGAAAACTCTTGTTTCTTGATTCATTGAAGAAGCTCAAGGAACGTCATCTAAAAATCCCCTAGATCTTGGGAGGGGATTTCAATATGATAAAAACGTTGTTGGAAAAAAAAGGAGGAAATAGAATTCAAACCAAAAATTCTTGTGTGTTTCTAACCTTCCTAGATAGTATGAAGCTCGTGGATATTTCCATGAATAATGGTACCTCTAGTTGGAACAATAAAAGAGGGGGAGAGTCCAAAGTGGCATCCAAATTGGATAGATTTATAATCTCAGAAGATCTTATGATCAAGGAGAAGGACATAGTTGCGAGTATTCTTCCTTTTGGAGGCTTAGATCACTGGCTAGTACAAATGGACATTCAGGGTATAGGAAAACCCAACAATAGACCTTTCAGATTTGAAAATAGCTGGCTCTCCCACCGAGACTTCATTAACAACATTGTTATCTGGTGGGCAAAATATTTAGATATTCAAGGCACAATAATGTTCCTTCTTCAAAAAAGACACAAACACATTAAACTCCAGCTCAAGGAGTGGAATAAGAAGGAATTTGGAAACATTTTTGAAGAGAAGGAAATTGTGGAAGGAAAAATACATAGACTCAACCAAAACCTTATTATAGAGGGTTTTGACAGGGAGTGGAATGAATTGGCAACTAAATATCATCAATATTGGAACAACTTATATAAGAAAGAGGAAATTTTTTGGAGGCAAAATTCCATAGTGCAATGGCTAAAAGAAGGAGATCGCAACACTGGATTCTTCCATAGAGCTACTATGGCGAATAGAGCTCACAACAGGATTTCTACTATTAAGGATAAGAAAGGTAATATGCTTAGCATGCATGAAGAAATAGAAACAGAACTAGTACAACACTTTCGGGGGCATTGCTCAGGAAGCTTGCACTAACAGAGATCAATCTATCAGGGAGATTACTAAGAATATACCTAAGCTAGTCTCCAAAGAAGACAATTTCAACCTCAACAGACCAGTGTCAGAAGAGGAGGTCAAGGAGGTCCTTAATGAGATGCAGAATGGTAAGGCACCAGGTCCGGATGGGTTCAATGTAGACTTCTTCAAAGCTTCCTGGAATATTGTAAAATAGGACATTTTGAGCATGGTGAAAGACTCAAGGAGGGATAAAACTATCGTGAATGCGCTTAACACCACTTTTATCACCGTGATCCCTAAACAGGATGTTTCCCTCATGCCTGATAGGTTCAGACCCATTGTATTGTGCAATTTTGTCTTCAAAATCATCTCCAAAGTGGTTTCTAATAGACTCAAACCCCTTCTTCCCACCCTGGTGACAGTGCAACAGTCAAGATACGTGGAAGGTAGACAAATCCTCGACAACATCATTCAAACTCATGAGGTAGTTCACTCTTTGACTAACAACAAGAGACCTGGCATGATCATGCAATTGGACATAGCCAAAGCCTATGATAAGCTAAACTTGACATATATCACAAAAGTTCTTGATGCTTTTGGGTTTGATCATAACTGGATCAGATGGGTTATGGCCCTAGTCACCTCACCCAACTTTTCAATCCTGGTTAATGGATCACCCTCGGAGACTTTCACTCCTTCAAGAGGCTTAAGGTAGGGAGATCCACTCTCTCCCTTTCTTTTTATTCTAATGATGGAAGGGCTGGGGAGAAAAATCAGAGAAGCGAAGGTAGTGGGCTCAGTCAAAGGTCTCCAACTTTTTGAAAAGGGGCATGTTTTAACACATCAACAATTTTTTGATGACACTATGCTACGAGGAATCCCCATAGTCAAGGAAGCTCTGGCCTATAAGAAAATCTTGAAAGACTTTTCCATGGCTTCAGCTTTGGAGGTAAATCTTTCTAAATCAAATTTTTTTTCTTTAATACTCACATTGCCATACAAAGGAACATTGCTAGAATTATGGGCTTCCAATGGGAGTTCCTCCACTCGGAGTATTTGGGAGTTTCTCTCACTCCCAAACCCTTACACAAGAGCATATGGTAACATGTTATCAACAAATTGCTAGACAAGGTCAAGAAATGGCTACAGATCTCTAAATTTAGCTGGTAGGTTAGTGCTAACCAAAGCTATCCTTCAATCTATCACTGCCTTTATTCTATCTATTCTACCAGCTCCTAAAAGTGTTCTACATCAGCTCGGATCCATCCAACGAGACTTCCTCTGGGGCAAGGGGAAGGATCATAAGAAATGGGCCTTGGTAGCTTGGGATAAGATATCCAAACCTAAGAGCTTTGGTGGGCTAGGTTCGGATGATCCTCACTTACTCAACAAGGTTCTAGGTGCCAAATTATGGTGGTGTTAGGTTAAAGAGCCAGAGACTCAATGGGAAATCATTTGGAAAGAAAAATATGCCAACTCCTGGCATAACCATGATCTAATAAGAATGTCATGTCACAGAAAGGGCTCGCACATTTGGAACAAAGCCTGGGATAACAGGAGTTTAGTCCAAGGAAACAACTTCTGGGAAATTAGAGAAGGAAATCTTAGCTTGTTCTGGGAGGACAGATGGCAACAAGAAACTATATTATTAAATGAATACCTAACGGATTTCAAGGAAATCAATGATAGCAACAGACTTTCTAAGGTGAAAGAATTTTGGGAGAAAACCAATAACAATGATAAATGGAGAATCTGGAGGAATTTTGATCTTAGGGACAGCAGTGCCCTGAAGACTAAGGCAGAAACACTTAAGGAAAAGTTATACCAAAAGGAAGATTCTGAAATCTGAGGGCCATGATCAGCTGAGATGGGGCAACAATAATGAGGGGGTTTTTAACCTCAAAGAAGCAAAGCTCATTCTCATTTACCTTAATTATCAATATCCAGACAAAACCTGGCTTAACCTTTGGAGACACTAGGGCTGGATGAAGATTAAACTTTTCATGTGGCTCGTTGTGCGCAGGGAAATTTTAACCTGGGACAATATCAGGAAAAGGGGCATTCTGGGACCTTCCAGATGTCAGCTTTGTGAGGGGCAGGAGGAAACCATGGAGCACATTCTCAACATTTGTATGTTCTCCTCTAGTCTGTGGGACTCTTTTGCTTTTATTTTCCAACAGACAGATATGGACAAAAATAACATCTGCAACACCCTGACCAACTGGAGAAAGGATTTTACAGACAATGAATTTATAGCCATAGCTTGGGCCCTTTTTCCGAGCTTCATTGTCTGGAATGTTTGGAAAGAAAGGAACAACCGAATATTTAAAGAAGTGAAGAGAACTTCCCAATGCATTTTTGAGCTGATCTTAAAACAGCTCAAGGAAACGGTTAGCACCATAATTCAAAACATCCCAAAGAACCCTCCTTCAGCTATTGACCTAAGAATTCTTTGTGCACTAGGCCTCCAAGGCATATCTCCTCAGGGTCTAGATAGGAATCCAATCTCCTTGAGGAAAGCAAAGGATTTCTGGCACCATCCTCCAAAGGGATATTTGAAATACAACATAGATGGAGCCTCAAAAAGCAACCCGGGGGCAACTAGTTATGGAGGGGTCCTTAGAGATGAGGTAGGTACTGTCCTCTTCATTTTCCACTATCATTTGGGACATGCCACTAATAAATTGGCAGAGTTGATGGCTATGGAACAATGTTTAGAGCTCCTGAGTCAGGACAATAGATAAAATGTGATAGTTGAGGCTGACTCTAAACTTATTATCAATTCATTCAAGAAAATGAGCGCGGGTTCTAAGCCAAAAAAAGTCTCAAAAAATTGGAGACTAATTCAAGGATTTCAATGGATTCAAAACCACCTTCAAATCCTCCATATTGTTAGCTTCAAGCATGTCTGCATGTTTGCAAGCGAAGTGGCTGATTTTATCACCAACAAGGGTGTTATCAGTACAAAGGTCAGAGTGACATCAAATTGGCATGAGCTGTCGCAAAGTAGGTTAAAGACGGTTGTTGAGGAACATGCAGATAATGATAAGTTGGAGTTTAAAGGTAGAGCCTGGGACTAGGGATCAAATTGACTCAACCTTTGATTTCAACATCAATTTGTGTCATCATTACCAGATAGACGGTTATGTGGTGCAGCAGATTCCCAGTCTAGTCGCTCATACTCTCAAAGCAAACGAGAGGATATTTAAGGTTTCAGGTTCGAGCAAGGATAATCCACAAGATCAGACAGAGCCCTGTGTTTTCCAATGGCCAGGCCTTCAAGAATTTGGAGTCTCGGCATGGTTAATCACCCCCCAGGCAGTTTCTCCTTGATCGCACAGTGTTTTGTTGGAAAGCGGTTTTGATGAAAACGTTGCAATGCCATTCTCCCTCCAACACGTCGCAGGGAGAGGGTTCCAATAACCGCTCTTCCCCTCTCACTATCATCGACCCTTCTTATCCCATGTGATATCTACATCATCCATTGGATCTAGTCAACAACGATCAACTGTTGCGATGGTTCGTGCATCTTGGGAGGCGAGACTTTTATACTTCGACCTTTTTGACGGAGCAATATCCTCCACATCTGTCGATCTTATTGCCTTTTTATTGTATGACTCAGATGAATAGGGTTTCCTCTAAAGTAGTGTTCCTGGTTGGTTCTCATGCTTGTCGGTAGCTAGGTGGCATTTTTGTTCGTTTTCCCATGGGCTCGAGATTCTTTGTGAAACTTTAAGGTTCTCCCTACATGTAAAATTGTACACTATCTTTTTGGTTTTATGAAATAGAAGGATCTATACTTGCTTTAGCAAAAAAATAAATAAAATTTCTTCGAGAAGGGTGGTTGGCTAATTAGGAGATCTAGTTTCAGGATCACAGGAACTCCTTGAATTACATATACAAGATTTAAAATGTGAATTCTTCTTCTTTTCCCTTCCCTGGTCGATCGATTGGAACTTTCAAGTTCAATTTCCTAAGTGTGATGTTGTTGTTGAAAAGAGATAGCACATCCTAAAAGCTTGGCTCAAAGAAATTGAATTTATATTGTTAGGAAGATGATCGAGATGATTGTGCTATTGCATCTGTTGGTGTTGAAGTCATAGGGAACGTTGTTTGATAAGTAGTTGGTGCAAGAACTTTAATATGTTGATAAACTATAGACCATTTCCATACAACTATACTTTCATGGGCATCAAATTCTTTTAAATATTTCAAATATTCTACCTTGTTGGCTAGTGATATGTGCCTTAACAATTGGTGATCAACTAGTATTTTATGTTCTAATAGTTGCACTTTATATCATGGTTCTAACATTCGAACTAAATATCCCTTTGTTGTTATTGTCTTTGCTAAATCTTGCTACTATCCAATATCCTTCTTTTAATTTTTTTCTACATTGCTCACATAGATTTTTCTAGTGCTTCAAATATTGGTTTATCTCAAGGATGCCTTAGGTCAGGTTTCTTAGTAGATGTTTCTTTTAGCCTTTATTTACTAATGGAGCTCAAGTGTTGGGTGTATTTGACTATACTAGAGGAACTTGTTTGTCAGTTGTAGGTGAGGTTGAGGTAACATATGCATGTAAAGTAGTTTTCTTTAGAATTTCCTTTAATATATCTTCTCACATAGTATTATTATATGGGACTTCCCAAGTACAGCTTGCTTGGATGACATCTTATCTTCATAATCCTTTTATTCAATAATTATTGTGGTAGTCACACAGGGTGAATTAGAAGTCAATTTGATGTCTAGATATTTTTTTTTCTCATTGCAATCACTCAACTGTCCTCAATTCTGTCTGTGTCAAAATTCCATTTTATATGCTAACTTTGGTTGAAGTGAATTGTTGATTCTCCTCTATTTTTTGATCTACCATCATTTTCTATATTTTTATTTCAATGAATACATCTTTGACATGTCCAAGCTACTACAAGGTGTCCCTTTTGATAGATGATGCTAGAAATTGTTGCAATTCTATGCTTCTTTTCTATTTTTACCCTTTTCTTGTGTATGATCCAACACTTCTTAGGAAATTGAGTCTAAATTCTATCAGTATTGTGGGCCTTGTAGTTAAATACTCATCAAATTTTCTTTTCAACCGGTATTATATGTTGATGTGTGAATCAATTTCGAACATTGTGAGTCTCAACTTGCAATCTACTTGGAAGATTCTATGATAGGTACTAAGATGTAAAATTTAAATTGCGTTGGGTATAATTTTTATTTCCTTTCTTCTTATTTTTCAGTGTCTAAAAAGGGTAAAATTATATCCCCTAGCCCTTCTCAATCTTGTGGTGGAATTGGGAATATTTTTAGCCTATTGACTTAGTTCTCTAAGCATATGCTCAATTGCAGTCTAATATGAAATATCTTGTGTTTCTATATCTAAAGAGTTTAATGAGATTTAGTAGCCTCGGAAGAGCTTGAAGCCCTGGCAATCGGTGTTTGGATGAAGAAGAGCAACATAATTGATATGGCATTGGAACCCAAGCTTGGGGTTTTGCAGCAAAATTAATTGGGAAAAAACAACTGGACTTTGAGTGAGGTGTTAGAGGACACCTAGAGGAGAAAAGGGTAGTGAAAGTCACTCGAAATAATGTCTCTAATAAGAGATAATAATTTTTATATGTGGTTGGTGGTTAACTTGTCTGGTTTCGCAGGTCAACTTGGGATAAAGTATGACCCACGAAAAAATTCATGGAGCCACGTGTGTGCATATATATAGAAGTTAATTGTTGGAGATTTTGAGCACATCCAAAGTGCAAATCAAATTAGGTATAACTTTGAGATAGATAGTGAACTTGAGGTAGCTCACAAGCTAGCAAGGAGGATGACTTTGGCACAAGATGTGAAGTAATTTCTCTTTTGTTTGGGTGTGGATAGCCATGATGAATATGGTCGTAGTTCTAAGTTAAGTTTATGTAATTTTCTTTACTACTTTTGTGTGGTGTTTGGATCTCTATTGAGGCCACAAGGAATTGTTGTTACAACATCATGTTGGAGGAATAATTTGGATGGTCAAGAGGGCTTTTAAAACATCTCTAGCTTAGCAATAGTTACTCCAAGGAGAGAGGTAGTTGAACATAAGTGTGTTCCATTCTAGATAGCTCAGATCACTTGTTGTTGTGAGGCGGAGAATTGTAAGGTATTTTGAGTAGGTTCCTTACGCCCAAAATAATACTTTGGAAGTATAGAAAGGAAATCAAAAGAATAGAATGTCTTTGGAGAAGGGAAACATAGTTGGTAGTAGCTATTTAGGGTTGTTGGTGTGCCCTAACCATATCTCCAGAAGCTTATATCTTTAGGACAAGAGGACCAGGAGTATATTGGAAAGCATGGTATGTGTATCCTCTTATTGACGTTGATTTGCTAGTCGAATCAGAGATCTAGGTTGCAAATTTTGGTATTGGACACATGTGGACTATTGGGGGGAAGTGTGAGATTGGACCAACTTGGCCCAAAATGCATCACCATTGAAGGACTAAGGTGACTAATAAATGAGGCATAGATCAAAGGAGATTAAGGTTTGATCAATGAGGAAAAGAAGTTGTAACCCAGGTTCATTGTGGGAGAAAGAAGTTCAATTTATTTATTTTGTTTAAAGTTTGATTGTTCATTCATTACCAATATCAATTTATTTAAACAACTTATCACCATTTTATAATTTTTACTACATTCCACAATTTTTTTTGTAAAATTATTTAAGAAGAGAGAAAAAACATAATAACAAAATAACCATAATCACACTAGACATACCTCACATATAACCATATCCATAGCTATCTTGAGGTCTTAGAGAGAGCGAAACTCCCCTCCCTCAAAATAAATACAATTCCTATTAATATAGTTTTTGATTGTTTACAAATATTAATATATCTTACATATAAATAAACAAAAAATTACAAATTGTAATTCTGAATCATCTTCATTCTCCATCTCTGTGAAAAAAAATTATAAAATAGGTATTAATAATAAGATATAGAGAAAAATTATTACAATGTTAAAATTTTGAGAAATAATTTACAATAAAATGGGGAAAAGAATAAAATTATATCATATTATTATATGCAATGAGAAGAATTAAAATGGATTTCACCTAATATTTATGGAGAATTAAATTGAAAATGTAAATAAAAAAGATTATAGAAATTTAAAAATTAACCTAAATCAACTTTAAACAGACTAGTAAATTTTCTTAAACCCTTTTACTAAAATTCAAACTCACATATAAAATCTACAAACAAAAAAATGACATGCAACTATCAATCGAATGTCATCAAATACACCCAATAGATCCCTGAAACAAATTATTAATATGAAATTCAATAAAACAAAAGAGAACAATAATAATTAATGGAAAACTCAGTTTCAATTGCTTAGAACCCATCCTCCAATAATGGCCAATGGCAACTAGACTATCTAGGTGGGAAGTTGAAAGTGGCAAATTCCAATTCGTTCGTTCTCATTTTCTGCAGCCAATGCGCACCCCATCAACCATTTCTTCTATTCTTCACTCCACCGAATTATATGCAGTTTTATTGAATTGTTTAAAATCAACAATTTTATTGAATTGTTGAAAATCAACATGTCATAGTCTTATTAGGCACGTTGTGGAGCTTTTGAATTTTCTAATGACTCAGAGGCAATGAGTGACAACTAGAGGCATTGAGCGACTACTGACATTGCTGAAATACTGGGACTGGAGTAATTAGATTGAGGAATTAAAAAAAAGTCATCCGTTGTGGTCTTGACTATATCCATCGGGAGAGTGTGGAGTAGAGTAAACATTTATTTATGCCCATGTAAAAGTCGAAAAGAAATATGTAAACATTTATTTACACTTTAGTAAAAGTCCAGTAGACATATTGTACCTCACCCTATTGGTTATTGTTGGCAACATGAATAAATTTTAACATCTAATTCTATCTCTATCTAACAATGTTGGTTATTGTTAGCAACATGAATTCATTTTAACATCTAATTATCTCTGTATCTCACCCTGTTGGTTATTGTTCGCAAGATGACTACATTTTAACATCTATTTAATAAACCATATGGAAGATCACTAATCAAATTATCTATAAACTTCGTACAAATAACTTCTATGATGATTTTAAGCATCCATAATATCCCATTCAAGAGATACAGTTCAAATTAATTGAATGCTTGCATTAACATATCCATGGTCAATTTAATAAGATTTCACTTATTCTGGTAATTGACCATGACATCATGAATGACAAAGGTTTTTTTTGTAACAACCACTATACTATTCAATGTGTATTTGAAAACCAAATTCTTTTATAATTAGTTATAATTGATATATTATTTTTTCCTTAGGAAAAATTATAATTTTATAATGACAAAAAAATTAAATGTTGTAGATTTTGATAATGCATTTAATCATGCCAATCAAAATTGGTGATCACAGAGACCAAAAATATGACTCCAAAATGGTGGTAAACATGTTACCCTTTTCCCCATTTCTTATTTTTAACCATTCTCCATTCTCCTTAGGAAGTAGTGGCAATTACAAGTGCTTGATGGGTCCCTTCATTCATTCTTGGATTTTCCTTATCTCAATCCAAACTTTTGAGATAAATGATGAGATTTTGAGTCCCTTGTCTCCATTGCTATAGGGACCATCTCCTTCCTTGATGTGTTTGTTGGAGTTCCTGAAACTTCATGATTAATGCTCCCCTTTTCTATGTTTACTTGTGTATTTTGGGCTTCTTCATTGGTAGGAGGATCCATTTCTTCATCATCATCTTCTTCATCAGGAAAATTCTGTGGGAATTTCCATCCCTTGAGTTGCTTTCTTGTTTTCTTCTTCCTTTGACGAACTTTCTTGGCGTCATGACATGAATTTGAAGATGTCTCATTTTTCAGCTTATTCGACATCTAAATGTTGTGTTCCAAAAATCTAGGAACTGTGATGAGAACTTCTTGTTGTGTGTAAATAGAATATGATCCGGAAATCGTTTGTTGAATTCTACCTCCACATAAATTATGGCAATTGTGTAGATTTCTTCCTCGAACATTTGTGTATCTTTCTTAATGTATCACCCTAATATGTTCCCAATGGCTTCTCTCAGTTTATGGAGAAAAAAATGTAGGGGTACATTATGCAATCTAACCCAAACTGACATTCAGGATACTACCATTATATTGGCATCGAAATCTAGGAACCAAGGGGTGACCAAAAGTCCCATAGAGACCCAAAAACATGAACCTTATTCTAATATATATTCACAATCCTCTCACGATGCAAATTTTACTATGAAAAATCCCTTGGAGAAAAGGTTCATCTCACAATTTATTGTCCAATTTGTGAATATCTAATGGAAGAGATCCACCAGTTTTGGCCAAAAGCTATTGAATCTGCATAGTACTGCTTGAGATTAATATGTTATGTACAAATCATTTCTATATGGTAGGTTTACAGTCATTACTGGGATTTGATTCAGTTGTTCCACTATGTAGGGGTTGGGTATATTGTGTTTTAAATTTAGTGTTTTTGAGGAAACAAATTTTCCTTTGAGGATATCTATGAATGAAAAGACTCCA